>PVJA010000853.1:0-145881 GCA_004027025.1 Myocastor coypus | reverse complement strand
GAGGAGGAGGAGGAGGAGGAGGAGGAGGAGGAAGAAGAGGAGGAGGAGGAGGAGGAGGAGGAGGAAGAGGAGGACAAACAGCATAATGACACATACCTGACATCCTGAGGCTGAGGAAGGAGAATCATGAATTTGAGCCCAGTCTGGACAATTTAGAAACTTAGCAGGACTCTTTCTCAAAATAAAAAAAAAAAATTAAAAAGGACTAGGGAAATAGTTCAGTGTGAAGGTCATGTGTTGTCTCCATTAAATAAAAACAAAAACAACCCCCAATTAGACACAGCCTGAGGGTCTGCATGGGCTAAGTATTTATTTCTCACTGAATTCATTCATATTCTTACCTTCCAATATGATCATATCACAAATGATCTTTAGGAGGTAGTTATGTCAAATAAGCAGGGCCCTCACAAACAGGATTAGTGCCCTTATCAAAGAAAACCTCTAAAGTTCTGAGCCTCTTTGACATGTGAGAACAGCCCTGTGTGAATTAGGAAGTGAGCCCTCACCAGACATGTAATCTGCTCGCACCTCAGTCTTGACTATCAAGCCTCCAAACTATGAAAAATAAACTTTGGCTGTTTAAGCCTACCTATATATAGTTCCTTGTTATGACAGTCCCAGTTGCCAAAGACAAGGTAGAGTCTCCTCCTGAAAAGGTGGAAAAAATATAGCAAGATACAGGGAGGAGCAGATAAGTGCCTTCAGGAAGTTCTGTTATGCCTTTTGGGGACCTCTGTCTTCTCTTTGCATCTGTCTCTACTCACTTCGCTTTTAACTGGCAACACCTAATCTCACCAAGCAGTTGTTTGGTAGAGGAGCAGAATGACAGAGCTTCTGAGGTCCTTGGAAACTTACAATACTCAGGCTGTGCCTCTCCAAGGAGGCACTTAGAAATGTATGGAGAAAGTGTTGCTCACTATGGTGCCTGGAAAGGGCTACTGGCATTATGGGAGGACACCAAGACGGTGAGACAAAACCCACGGTAGGCAGGCCAGGACCCTTGCACGAGTTAGCTCTCCAGATGACAGTGCCACATGCATTGAGGCACATTTCTCCTTTGTCCTTTTAGATGACAGACAACAGAGCCAAGGAATCAACTGGCCAGCTCAAGGTCACACAGCAGGCTGATATAGCTGACTTGAACCCGAGCACGAACCAGAACCTGCAGGCCCAGGCTTGTGTTCTTCCATCAAGTCACAGTATGACTCAAAGGTCAGCAGTTCTTTAAACCCAAGGAAAGGTATTTGGGACTGGGATTAAAAAGGCAGAGGACATACTTTGACTGGTATGTAGGAGGTTTGGGCAGTTTATTTTAAATTATAACAATAAAGCAACTATCTTGAGGGGTCGTCTTATTGTTCTAGCCCTGACCATAAGGAGACCAAAATAAATGTATATTTCACAGTTCTGTATTTCATCACCTCAAATCTTTGAGAGAATCTTTAAAAAACGAAGAAAAACAGAAACAACACCTAAAATAAATTCTGATTTTGTGATTTAAAAATAAAAATTTAGATGAATAGTTTAAAATATGTTATATAGACATGGTGTTCTATAATACACTATTTTTCCCTTTCCATCTGCTTTTTTTTTTTAGAAGAGAACATCTTTAAAAAGCCATAAATCTTTAAAAGGATATCAATTTGCATAATGCTTTTTTCTACCTATTTTTAAAATAAAACCATGGGTCTGTAGATTGTAACAGCTAAAGTACTTGTTGACAAATCCTTAATTTTATTCATTTGCAATTATCATTGATCACCTTGGTGTATGAAGGACAAAAACAAATGAGAAATAATTCAAAATAATCTTTGAAAAAAAATAAATTATTTGCGGTGTCTTGCCATCTGTCCAGGGAACCTCAGTGTCCACAGCAGCACTCTGAGGTCGGCTGCCAAAGTCAGGGGAGAAAACCATTTGAACCACCTGGAAGATCCAGTCATATTTATCCATGAACATGAGCACTCCACTTAGATAACTGGCCTTAAAGATCTGAAAGATATCCATCCCTGGGGTGTTGTGCTGGCCCCACCACTGCCGGGACACCCTGAGGCGGGGACCGAGACTGGTCTTGGTGACACATGCCCTGTAATCCCAGAACTTGGGAGGCTGAAAACAGCAGGATCACTGTGAGTCCAAGCTGTGTAGTGAGACCCTGTATTAAATACACTTAAAAATTTTTTGAAAGGTATTGGAATAGTTTAAACTTTGTTTTATTAAGGAAAAGTTTAAATATATTTAAAATCTAGAGAATAGTGAGAGATTGGCTGCATTCCTGTGCTGCTACCTCAGTCCTTGTGAGGCCAGCCTCACACAGCACGCCATTTTATCCATCAGCCTTGTGGAGACTTTTTCAAAGTTCTATGGGAGCAGTACTAGAAAGAATCATTGGGTAGAAGCTACAAGACAGTTAAGCATAAGAAATAATTCTAGGACGGTTGTGGTGGTGCACATCTGTAATTCCAGCATTTGGGAGGCTGAGGCAGGAGAACCGTTGTGAGACCAGCAAAGTGAGCTTAAGGCCAGCTGAAGTGCATAGTGAGACCCTGTCTCAAAAAGCCCACCCCCACCTCCCAAAAGGAAATGATTCCAACTACTATAAGTTGATAGGCGTGGGAAGTAGTGAGTTTACCATTAAGGCTACAGTCAAGGCAAACTCAGATAATTCACTTGTTGGTGATATAATAGAGGAATTCAGTCCTGGGTAAGTGATTGGAATCAGCCAGCAGTTCTCAGACATCAGGCCAATGGCACTGACATACTTCATGCACTCCTGGACAGTTCCTGTAAGCCCCTTAGTAAAGGATATTGAAATAGAAGCAAGCAGGAGGTTGTCACCACACCAGACTGTTTGTTTTAACTTAGGAACAATAAAAATCCATTACACATTCTGGTACTTGGTACAGAAACAAACTAAGGGGACTCATCCAACAGTGACTCTCAATATCCAGCGACTCCACAGCTCTAGAAGCGAGAACACCGGACCACTTGACCAGTGAGGTCTGATCTCACAAGGTAGGTTTCTGGCTCCGTCAGTAGAGCAGTAAGGACCCAAGTCTAGCTCTGCAGAGGGAGTACTCACATGGAAAAGTTGGAGATGAAGGCTCCTTTGGGAATTTGGACGTCAAATACAACAGCTTGAGGCTGTGGAGAGTTGTTCACCAGCTTGCTCTGGATGACGGTATTAGCTACACGAGAAGTAACCGTGGACTGGACTTTATAGCTATATAGAGTCACTTGATCAGCATTCTCCTGAAATTGGCAAGGCATAAAAATTATTCATCAAAAATCACAGAGAACATCACTACACACATGACATTCAAACAATAACATTTTGCTTCCTAAGAATAGTTCTAAGGCGTTGGTGAATATATAACCATAACATAATTGAACAGTCTCCTAACTTCTTGGAGCACAAGAAGAGGCTTTTGTTCTGAGATAATTTGTTTTGAGATACTTTGACAGAGAAATGATCGTAGAAAGACTGAGTTGAAAATATCCTGCAAATACCTTTGAGTTCAGAACCTCCCTAGGGAAAGGAAGAAGGATCAGGGTTTGAAGAGGAAGCTTGCTGTGTGCTTGAGTACAGTGAGTGCTGAGCAGGTGCGTTAAGGGCACAGGCAGCTGCCCAAGAGTCATAATGCAACCCTTCTCCCTTCTTCAGTTTCATCTGTTACTGTTGCACCTTTAGCTTTCCTTTCTTGCATAGTATTAGAATGAGCTATGACAGCACTCATGCATGGGAGTGGCGCACTATTCTGGAGAGGTCCTTGGGGGCAGTGATGGGTTCCCACTCTGGACCTCCTTCCCACCTTCTCTGTCAATCTAAGGCAGTCCTAGTGTAAAAAAGAAGTCGCAGCAGGTCCACCTGCTCAAAGGCACGGTATGAAAAACACACATCTCAGCATATAGATGTCTGGGGTCTGTAAGCTTCTTCAGATCGACAGCAATTATGTGACCTACTAGATTTTTCTTTTTTTCTTCCTCCTGTTTTTTTCTTGTTTCAGAACTTTTGTTTGTTTATTTATTTACTTTTATGGCCGGCTCAGCATGCCCTGAGGGCAGGGCTGGTGCAGCATGTGGTGCCGGGGATAGAACTGCGGTCCCTGCGGCCGCCTAAGCTTTCTAAACAGGCGCTTTAGACCACTGAGCCATCCCACCGGGCCCCAACTCCTGCTTTTTTCAATACTAGATTTCATCCTCCCAACTTTATTGTCCATGGCTAAATCTTACTATAGCAATATGCCCAACTGATATCCTGAGAAGCAGGAAATAAGAAACAGAACCCAGGGAGGGCTGCTGTCTGTTGTAGGTCCTGGAAAGCTGGGATTTACACCTGCAGATAGCGGCTTCCTTTGCTGGCGCCCTGTTTTTTGATCTCTTGCTTGGGATGTTAAGGGTTGTCACCTCCCCTGCTCCTTGGTTATCTGTTAGCATCTGTATGAACCTAGTGTTAGGCAAATGGTAGAAGACATAGTGATTTGTAATCTGTAAAGTAGTCTCACACATTCCCTAGCCTTCTTGTAGCCCTTAATAAAGGTGAGCTGTTTCTGCAGCTCTGGGGTCACTTTGAGAGAGACAAGTCTCAGTGAGTCCTCTGAAGCTTATTCATCGGGTCTTCTCATCGTTTCTTTTGGCACCGACACCAGACTATTACAACACCTTACAACTAATTAATACCAAGCTCATCATAAGCTAGAATAAAATCCAGCCTAATTGATGTGCCGTTCTACCCCTCCTAGTGTGAGCCTCCAATGATTGTCAGTTCAGAGCAGGAAGTGCAACATGCGTCACTTCTATTGGCTGTTCCCTGGCCCCAGAAGGTCTGCTTGGAACATCTTAGGGGCTGGGCTACCTCATGTCTAGCAGTGCTTCTTTCAATTTTTTTTTTTTCTTTTTTTAAGTAAGGATCTACAGGGTCTCAGGGTCTCGCTACGTGCATGTGACTTGTAGTGATCCGCCTGTGTTCAGTATCCCAAAGAGCTGGGATTATAGGTGTGGGCCAGCACGTCAAGTCTCAGTTGCCAGCTCCGAGAGCTCTGGTAGTGGGCCCAGCACAGCAATCTGGGGGAGCCACCCTGCTAGAGATAAGGGACCTACTGCTGCATTTGCCTAAGCAGGTTCTTAGATCCATGAATCCACTGAGCTATTTCGCCAGCTCTTCCTTCCTTCCTTCCTTCCTTCCTTCCTTCCTTCCTTCTTTTGTAGCAGTGCTTTTCCACAGCCACTATTGTATTTTCCATAGCTTTCAGGTGTTCTGTTCTAAATCAAAGTGTTAAGTTGTAATAAATATATGCGTTTGGATGGAACATATACAGTTGGTGAAACTACCCAAAGAAAAGAGAAAAGACATTTGTTATCTCTTGGTGACATTGTCTTATCTGCCCAAACTGTACTCTTTGCTGCTGAGTGTTAGAAACACTTCCAAACAGAATTGGGAAAGGAAGGTATTTCAAAAGGCAGGTAAATACGCCCAGTGACTATGACAAAATAGATACCTCAATTGATCTCCAGGTAATAGTTAACAGGAAAATCATTCAGATATCAATTTGTAACAGTAAAAGCAAACCTACCATGCTGTTGTCCGATTCATCTTCAGGAAGGCTTCTCTGTGGGAGGAAGTTAAACAATCATTCTTCAGCTGCATGTTACTTATTACCTCAAGGGCAAAAACTGTTCTCAGTCCAAAAAAATGCACTTTCTTATAGCTCACTCGTTGCAGGTGAGACATAACTATGGGATATTCTTAAAATCTGCTTTTCTACTGGTGAGTTTCTCTGGACACATTTCTCAGCCACCCTTGATTTCATGGATACCATTCTATGATGACGATGCTAAGACAAATATTTTTGAGTTAAAATACCCAACCCCGTTCATATGTGTCCCGTTTACTCCATCTGTCTGATTTGTTTTTTATTCGGTTGAATGGTGATGTGGATATTCCCTTCTTCCATGAGGCCATGGGGCTCTGGCTATGCTGTGGTCACCATCTGAAATGCCAGGTCTCCTCTGGCCCCACCCTTTACATCTTCGCTCTGTGGAATTTTCTTAGTGAAATTCTGGCCTCCAGATCGGTCAGTTGCCTTTGCTCCATGTCCTCATTGCAGCATATGCCTTCCCGGAGAGCATCTAATGGGCTTTATAAAGAGCCATTCTACCGGATGGATGACTTACTTAGGGTCTGTCTCTGATTTGGACTCAGAGCAGAGACTTTGATGTGCCTTCTCTATGGTTAGCCCTGGCACCAAGCACAGTGGCTGGCATCTGAAAAATGCTGTGCTTTTGCCCCCATGCTAGCTATTTATCTGCATGGACAACCACCCTGTGGGAGGGGCAGAAAGATGAGTGGCTGAAGAGTGGTGGGTGACAAGCCAAGTGTTGGATGTATTGTGAGAGTGCCAAATTTGGGGTGAACTGAGATTTAGTGAATGCTGTGTAACACAATGATTGTTTTCTTTTGGACACTTTGAGCACTAAGCTCAGTAACAGTGTTTTCTCTTGTGTGCGTAGATGAAGACCTGATGTGAAGTCTTACCTCTGGCTTCTAATATTATTGACCTACAAAAACCTGGACTTTAGAAAGTCAAATACTCACACTCATACTGTTGGTGGACTAAGTGTTGCTTCTGTGAATGCTGCTCTCCCAGCACACGGACTGTGTTGGAGAATCTGAGCGCTTCCTGGCATTGCAGGGACTTCACCCCCATGAATTAGGGGACCCTGCCCTTGCTGCCTCTGTCACGTCTAGGGTGCAGCCCCACACTAGTCAGGTCTCCTCCCCAAGGGGCTCTCTGGGCTGCTTCTCGAGACAGCATGACCAGAGAAAGAAAAGGTGTGCTTCGATTCACGGGGTCTTTTGTCACTGATCATGAGACACGCATCTCAAAAGCAGTTCCTTCTTCCCAAGCAATGCAATGCAGTCATTGCATTACCTTACCTCTGAAGAAACACGTAGCCAACTGTCCTGGGAGGTACTAGTGGCTGCTTTGCTTGGCGGCTGCTGGCCACCTGGCAGGGGTGCCACTTTTTTCCCCTTGCCAGTGCTTCCCTTGGGTGTAAAACCACCTGACTCAGTTACGAAGTGAGCTCTTGAGAAAACCTAGCAACAGGCATCTTTACGCCTCTCTTATTTCAGCGAGGAGCAGCCTCACACAGTTTCCCCTTCAGGAGCAAAGCTTACTGTACCTGATACCTCTGGTTGTCAGGCACAAATTCAAATTTTCCTGGGGCCAATTCCACAAGATTTCCATACTCTGCAAACTGAAAAACAAAATGAAGGTTTTTTTTTTTTTTCACTTAAAAATGTCTAGAGTCAAAGAGGCACTGGTAGTATTCATTGTGTTACTTTACATTCTTTCCTCTGTTTTTGTATAAGCAAATGATTTCTTCAATACATTCATGTTTACTAGCGAGGTCTTAGAGAAAAGTAAATGGAAATCGACACCTGATCTGTTGTATTTAGGAGTTTAGTTTCTGTGTTTTCCTGGAGACAATGGACAGGTGCCTTGGGGTGCAATGTGACCTGGGAAAGTAACTGGGGGGAGTTGTTGGGATGGGGTTAGCACAGGAGCAGTGTTGGATGGGGGAGATGTGAAACATTCACCTCCCTGCTTCAAAAAATACCTGCAGTAAAGGAGCATCAGTTAGAAATGACTGCAAAGCACAAATATATTTGGGTGTCTTGGCTTCAGTCTGAGATTCCAACATGCTGGTGCTTTTCTAAGTATTAGAAAATATGATGGTGTCTATTTTGGGGGGATGGTACTGGAATTTTTTTTTTTTTTTTTTTTTTTTGTCTTTTTGAGACAGGTTCTTGCTATGCAGTTTAGGCTGGTCTTGAGCTCACTTTTGTGGCCCAGGCTGGTCTCGAACTCACATCAATCCTCCTGCCTTTGAACTCAGAACCTTGTGCTTAATAGGCAGGCACTGTGCCACTGAGTTATATCCTCAATTGATGGTGTCTAAATAGGGGGATTTTTTTTTCCCCTCTGAAAATATGCCATCACATTCTTAGCAATGTTTTTGCAATTAGAAAACACTTTTAATTTAAATTTACTTTTGACTGATACATAATTTATTTTTGACTGATACATAAAATCATAAAAATTACATACATAAGTATGGAGTACCATCTGATGTTCTGATACATCTATATGTTCTGTTAATGTTTAAATCAGGGTAAATATATCTGTTTCCTCCAGTATCAGTTTTCCCATTTTATTTTATGAAGAAATACAAGCACAATTTCAAAACCGTATCATAACAGAACAACAATAACTATTACACTATTCTCATCCTCGAAGAATTTCTTGTGGTTTTTGCAGGCAGCCCATCCTTTCAGCACTAAGACCTTCTCCAGCCACTGTGATAGTTCTATAATGTATTTTGCTTTTCTAGCATAAACGAAGCTCCTGTCTGACTTTCAGAATGACTTGGTCTGAGAATTTCCCTCTATTGGAGTGGCTGAGTTTCAAGTGGAGACTGAGCTCCATGGCTTACTCTGCCAACCACTTGCCATCTCCCCTTGTGGCAAGAATATCTGAACTATCTTTATTATGAAAATCATTGTTCAGTTAGCTAGGAAACACAGCAGTGCCATGACAATGACTTTTATTAAGAACCCCAAGGTCTTTCTTAACAGTAATAGCCAATAATTATTAAGCCCTCACTAGTCTGTGGACACTGCTCAGTGGCTTGCATACACCATGTAACTCTCATCAAAATTCCAGCTGTCTCACTCCCATTTTTGAATAAGTTATGCTCTATAAATGTTGCTCTATGATTCCTGACCACTAAACTTGATTTAAGGCCTGTATAAAGTCCATTAGTGTATTAAGAAACAAACACACATTGCCATAATTCTACCATGAACACTGGTAATCTGATGAATATTCCCACAAGGGTCTCTCTACGGGGACAAGGTCACTGAATAGCACTTACAGTACGATCAGCTCTCTACTGACCATACATTTAGGACCATGGCAAGGAATCCTTTGGAATTACTTACTTCAGAAAGCCCACTTGTGGGGATTTCGAAGGCTGGTGCTTCCAAAAGAAATATCCAGGCCAGAAGGCACGAGAGTTGTTTCATCTTTCCGACAGCGTTGCCAACCTCTCCAGAGCAGCTGGTCTGGGGAGAACCCCACTCCTTCCCGCTGAGAAACACAGAAGAGAAGAGTTCACTTTAAAAAAAAGAAGGAAAAGAAAAAAGCTCTCTAACTGTTCGAAATGTGTACAAATATTTGTTCTGGAGCTCAAACTTGAGTCATGGGGGTGGAAGGGGCGCCTGGAGGTTATTCAAACAGCACAGCCAGCAGCCGTTACCAGGCTTCGGGGACAAGGGAGGGTCAGAATTGGGGTCAGATGGCTGTGCTTCTTCTTCTTCTTCCTTTTTTTTTTTCTTTCTTTCACTCATTTCTGTTGACCTAAAAATTAATTGCCTTTAAAGGTACTAGGTATGGTACTATACCAAGAAACAGGCAGAGAGAGACGCTTAGGTGAAAAGCTTTTGGAAACAGTTCTTTCATTTAAATGAAAGTGGGGAATAGCTAGGCATGCATACACATGTCCGCTGTAGGAAAACTGAGGCAGAAAAGTTGAAAGTTTGTAGCCAGCCTAGCCACTTTAGTGAGACCTTGTCTCAAAATCAAGTTTAAAATGACTCAGAGGTAGAGCACTTGCCCAGCATGTGTAAGGTTCAGTCCCTAACACTGCAAAAGCAAACAACAAATAAATATTTTAACAGAAAGTAGGAGAAATGTAGGAAAAGTAAAGAAAAAAAGACATTGGAGCCGGGCGTGGTGGCTCATGCCTGTAATCCCAGCACTCGGGAGGCTGAGGCAGGAGGATCAGTGTGAGTTCGAGACCAGCCTGGGCTACAAAAGTGAGCTCAAGGCTAGCCTGAACTGCATAGCGAGACCCTATCTCAAAAAAAGACAAGAAAAAAAAAAAAAAAAGAAAGACATTGGTTTTTACTTTTTAAAAGTGTTTGTTTGTTTGTTTTTGTTTGGTCCAGGGTCTCACTCTGTAGCTCAGACTTACAGTGATCCTCCTGTCTCAGCCTCCCCAGTGCTGGGATTACAGGCATGCACCATCATGCCTGGGGTTCTGAGGCCGGCATGGTATGTGCTACCAGGTATTGAACCTGGATCCTTGAGCTTGCTAGGCAGGCACTTAGACTGCTGGACTATCCCCCTAGCTTGACACTGTTTTTCTTAGTTAAAAATTCTCGTTAATGTCTTTCCTCTCTCTCTCTCTCTGATGACAGACAACTTCTTGCATTCAAAGTTGATGCCTTAGGCAAAGACCCACTCTTCAGGGAGAAGGCCTCTTGAGTGGAGCTGATTAAAGCCGCAGCCTGTGTCCCTGCTGTTCCCTGATCCCAGTTTCCCTCATGGCACAGGGAACTCTGTTGTTCTGGTGAATCATTGATTTAAAAAAAAAAAAAAACAAAAAAAACCATGAACTATAGATGGCTACTATGTTATCTCTATAGGAAGAACCAATTCCCAGGAAGTGATATAGGAAGAATTATGGAAAATTTCATGTCCAAAGAAGACAGACAACAACGCACCAACAAATAATGGGAAATGCCTAAGCAAATAGTTCAGTTAGTTAATGAATTAGCTCAAACGCCACAGCAATAGGGACTTTACTATGTCTATGAGGTGCTGAATACATACATGCAAAGCACAAGGAGTCTTTGCCTTCCCATGCCTCGGGACTGTGGTGTGGGAGGTGGGTGAGGTCTAGGGTGGGAGGTGAGCTGGAGAATCTGGTGCAGTGCACATATCATACACAGGAAATGGGATTCCCTTGTCTGGCAACACGTGTGCACCTTCTGCAGAGAAGATGGGCTTTGTTATGGTTTATGTCTAGTTGTCCCCGCAAAGCCTCATGCAGTCATTGGGCGGAGACTTCTAGAGTTTGAGACTTGATCCATGATCCCTGGGATTATGGGTTTTAGTACTGATGGGATTATGGGTGGAAGTACTTCTGGGATTATGGGTGTAGCCTAAGGTGGAGGCTAAGGCAGAGAGCCTGAATGTAATATAAAGAGAGACAGAGAGACAGACTCGAGCTGTTACTGCTGCTCTGCTGCCCTGATTGATTGGCTGCCTCTGCCACCATTTTGTTGCTGTTCTGCGGCCATGAACCGGATGCTCCCCACCCTGCTCCACTCAGCCTTGGGCCAGCTGAATATAGACTGAAACCTCTATGAACTGTGAGCTAAATAAACTTTTCTTTCCTTCATTTTGAGTGTCAGGTATTTGTCCCAGCAACGAGAAAAAAGTAACTAAGACAGGCTTCATCAGGTGGGTCTAGAGAGGTGGGATTTCTCCAGGTTGGGAGTGGGATGTTCCCTTTAGGGAATGAGATGAGCATGCAGGGCTAGCCAGCCACATAGGGACATAGGTGTGCATCGGTGTGGCTGGGGCTGCAGGGGGGCTGAAGGAAGCAGGTAGCTGAGGTCAGACCCACAGGGTACCAAGCACACCAGGCCACGGGAGCCAGAGCTCCGTGCTCCATCCAACAGGGACCTATTGAGAGTTGTTAGAAGTGAGAAGCCTAGTGGATAATATTCATGCTGTATAAAGATCCCATAAGTGCACTCAGGTGATAAAAGAGGTGAGAGGAGATGCTGAGGCCACATCCACAGCTGGACAGTTTTGCTGAGGTAGTGTGAGACCAAGGCTGTGGCCAGGAGGACGGCTTGAGAAGAGGGCTCGTAAGAAAGTCCTGTGCGGGGCCCAGCAGGATGGCTCAGAGGTCTAAAGTGCCTGCTTAGGAAAGCTTAGGTGGCTGAAGGGACCGCAGTTCGATCCCGGCACCACATGCTGCTCTAGCCCTGCCTGGGCAGGCTGAGCTGGCCATAAAGAAAAGAAAAGAAAAGTCCTGTGAAATGCCAGATATTGATGCAAAACACAGGCATGTATCTCTTACATACGGAAGTGTGTGTGTGTGTGTGTGTGTGTGTGTGTGTGTGTGTGTGTTATTGTTAAGTAATAATGAACAGCATGCAGAGAAGGACATGTATTTACGCCTAAAAGAAAAAGTGTGCAGATTGGCAAATAGTCAAGAAATCATAGTGATGAAAATGTCTTGGTAGTTGATTTTTTCTTCTTTAGGATAGTTGTTAGGATCACTGTGTTTAGTAATCTGTCTTCCTAGGCTCATAATCCCACTTCTCCCACTTAGTAGTTTTGAGCTCATGTCATCTCATTAAGCTCTGTGAGCTTTGTTTGTTAAATGACAATGATCTTTCATTGCATTCCTCCCAAATTCATACATTAAAGCTGTAGCTCTTAGTGCAGCTATATTTGAAGGAAGTAATTAGATGAGGTTAGGAGGGTGGGGCCCTTATCCAAGAGGACTGGTGTTCCTAGGAAACACAGGAGGGGGCTACCTCTTTCTTCTTCCTCCCTGTTTTCTTCTCACCTTTTCCCATGACTTCCTTCTTCTGTTGTGTGAGGACAGAGTGAGAAGACAGCAGCGGTCTATGAAGCAGGAAGACAATCCTCACAGAAGACCAAACTGTCTCTCTCTCTGAGGTTGGACTCCCCGGTTTCAGAACTGTGAGAAATGAGTTTGTTTCAGCTGCTCAGTTTGCGATACTTTGTTATAGCAGCCCAAGTTAAGATGAATATCTACTTTTACAGGGCTTTTGTGAACATTAAGTGTTGTGTTATGAGTCGGTGCCAAAAGAAACGACGAGAAGACCCAATGAAGGTAGCTCAGCAGACTCACTGAGATTTGTTCCTCAGTGAGCAAAGACACCCCAAAAACAGCTCAGCTTTATTTCAGCTAGTGAGCATGATCTTGTGAATAATCATTTTAGTAAAGGAGGACCATGTGCATAGTCACGAACGTGACCATGATCGCTATTGACTTCCACGTTTTCCTTATTACTAGGTTCATACAGATGTTAACCATTAATATTCCAAGCAAGGGAGCAGGCAACAAACAGAGAGCCCACAGGTGAAGCTGCTACCTATCACCTGGAGTCCCAGCTTTTCGGGATTCCCTTATCCCGGCTTTCCGGGATTTTCAGTAACAAACCACAGCTGTCCCTGGGCTTTGTTCATTGCACTCTGTTTCTTGAGAGGCTCATTAGGCTACAATTAAGTATGATAAATTTGTGAGTTACTTAACATACATTAAATGCTCAACAAACATTGTTTACAAATGAACTTTTTCCTTTTTTTTTTTGAGACAGGGTCTCACTATGTAGTCCATGCTGGCCTTGAACTTGCCATGTAGCCCAGGCTAGTCTTGAACTCATAGTGATCCTCCTGACTTAGTCTCCTGAGTGTTGGGATTACAGGTGTGGACCATCACACCCAGTCAAATTAACTTTATTGTTAAAGAAGGATGTGGATTTCTATATTCAAGGCACACAAAAAGGGTTTAAAACTTAATACTTATTAGCTATTTTATGTATAAAGTTATTTCTATTTTCAGTTTGTTTATTTATTTATTTATTTATTTATTTATTTATTTATTTATTTATTTATTTATTTATTTATTTATTTATTTATTTATTTATTTATTGAGACAGGGTCTCACTATGTACTTCAGCCAGGCCTTGAACTCAATTTATAAATTCATGGTGCTCCTCCTGCCTCAGCCTCCTGAGTGCTGGCATTATAGGTGTGTATCACCATTGAGTCTGGCCAATTTTCAGATTAACAGTGTAAGTCCTTATTTAGATCCTATCATCATATTTTCCTGCATATTTGTAGATGGTGAATGAATGTCTGCTCAAAGACTTAATACATTTTCCCTCATTATTTTCTTTTCTTATTTTTTATTTTTTGTGTCTCTGCTCGACAGTTAAATTTCTTTAGTATTGCACAGTATCTTTAAGATCTCCCTGTAAGACTTGCGTGAGAGGATAGTGTGCTGAAGGCATTTTAATTATTAATCTATCTTGTTAGACTTTTATTTTCCTTTTGGCAAGCAAGAGACACCGTGCGTGTGTGTGTGTGTGTGTGTGTGTGTGTGTGTGTGTGCGCGTGCGCGTGTGTGCGCGTGCACAGGGTCTCATTACACAACCCCAACTCATAACGATCCACTTGTTTCCTGCCTCCCAAGTGCTGGTACTACAGGTGTGCACCACCATACCTGGACTGCACAGCATGCAGTACCAGGGATCAAACCCTGGCCCCTGCGCTTCCCTATGCAAGCACTTAGTCCTCTGAGCTATACTCTGGACCCTCAGGAGACAGCTTCTTGAACAAGGCACTGAGATACCCAGCTCTGGTCGTGGCCAGAATTATGACATGAAAAGATGTCTCATATCTAAAGTCAGGGATGCTGCCAATTTCTGGTCTCTCCCAGTGCCCTGATACATGTAAAGCTTAATCTTCAGGGCATATAGCTGAGACTTCTCTGTTTTACTGCCTAGGTTTTGTCTTCAGCCTCTGAATTACACAGGAGTGATCATGCTGGGGAAATACAAGTCCTGGAACAATGGAAAAAAGCAAAGCAGATCACCCTCCCGTCATCGGTGATGCACTTGGTGGGCTCCTGCCCAGGTCAAGCAGCTCCCTGGCCAAGTCCCCACATGGGGGCCCTGCCCTTGTTTTGCATTTATGATGCAAAGGCATGTTCTTCGAAAATGGTGATCGTTAACATTCTGGCCTCTTCCATCAATTGTTTCATCTTCAATCTGATATTTAAAATTACTTGAGGACCCATACCAAGGGCAGCCTGGGTCACACCTGTTACCAGCCTTTCTCCAAATCCCAAGGTCTCAGGAAATGCACCCTGTTTGCTGTCTTGAAGTTCAGAGGTGCAGAGGCCCCCATCCAGGTAGGCTGTATGTTCAGGTCACTGAGTCCTGAACCTGCGACCCTGCCCCTCCCTTCTCCCATGCTCTGGCAGCTGAAAGGTGGTGAGTTGAAAGTGTCTACAGTGTACAATATTCCTGACTTACAATAGTGAAAGTACTACCGCGATAGCTATAAGAATGTTCACGTTCATGGAGGTAAATATCAGTGGGAAAGCTACAAAGGAAAAATTTATAAGATGTGAACTGGAAGAACAAACTAGTAACAATAAAATACTCATTGGGAATTCTGAAAAATACCAACAGAAGTGAAAATCATCACTGCAAATATGTCATTGTGCTTAGTCATTAGTGTAGCCATAGCAATCACAGATTTATAATGTTTGATTGTATCATTGTGTTTGTTTTTGTTTTTGTGGTGCCAGGGATTGAACTTAGGACCTTGCGCTTGCCAGGCAAGCACTTATTCCACTGAGCTATTGCCCTGGCCCCAGTTATATCATTGTGAATGCATTTAACTTTTAAGGTCCAAAGTTGAACTAATGTTCAACTGGTCAGGTAATATTTGACCCTCACACCCTTAGTCACTAGGACAGGTGAAGTGCGCTATAAAAATATCTGTTTTCTACTTCTATTTTAACTCTGATGTCTTGCTCCTCACAATGAAGTCAAGACATTTTGTCAAGAGTTAAGGATCAGCTGTGTGAATGTTCAAGATGATGTTTAGTACTCTGCCAGCTCTTTCCCCATCTTTTAGGCACAGGTGTGGCTTAGCGATCTGGAGCTAGAACATAAAGATGCCTTAGAAGAAAAATGTTTGAAAAAGAATAGATTCTTTCATTCATTCTTGAGCCAATAAACTCTGCTGTTGAACCACTTCAGTTATTTTATGTCCTGTGTTCTTGGTGTCTGAGGTTCAAATGCATGCTCACTGCTAGAGCAGAGACAGTTGGGCTCATGTACCTGGCCAGCCACAGTTGCACAAATCTCTGTGCCATTCTTGTGTAGAAGTTGCTGGTGTTCTTTCTAGCGTGCCCCTTGGCTCTGGTGAAGGAGGGTCCAACCCTGGGAGTTGAGTCTCCCTAATACTCAGACTAGGCATTGGTGCTCTCTGTTCCAGGTGGGAAGTTCCTTTACATGACTATTGGAGCATCTCCAAGATGTAAAACAGCACAAGAGCATAGTCCAATATCTGGGGCACAAGGGATGTTCTGTGTCATGTAACTGGGTTCTCTGAAAGACAGTGGAGTGAGGTTCACATGGCCAGAGTCATCCAGCCAGATAGAGGGTGGGGAAGTGGTATGGGAGGCCGTGGGCACGGGTGACCCTGAAATAGAGTCTGAGCTGAGCTGTCTGGTTCCAGAGTGTCACCACTGATTACTATGTAGCTCGCTCATACTTTCACAATTTTGCACAAATCTCTGTCACCTCAGTGTTTTATCTGGAAATGGAGGTTAACACATATAAAGGATAGAAATAGAGCTGCACACGCATCAAGCACTTAAGAGTTAGAATTATTATCGGTAAAGCAAGTTCAAGGCCCGGTGTATGACCTCTAGGTGAGTACTGGTGCGTTCCCCATCTACGTTACTGCACGAGACTCCTCAGCATGTCAAGGGCCCTTCACAGGGAATGGATGGAGCCAAGGAGAAAGGCAAATCTTCTTAGCTCTTAACCAACATTTATTGACCCTGTCCAGCCCTAGTGAATGCCCTGCAGTTCAGTGTTGGGATGATAGACCCAACCCTGTCTCTTCTTTCCAGTGAGAGTAAGTATAAAAGAGCACACAGGGCCGGGAAGAGAGCTTGGCAGTCTACGTGTTTGCCTGGAAAGCACAAGGACCCAGGTTTGATTCCTGGATACCACATGCTGTGTCGGGTGTGCTGAGCCAGCCCCTGAGACTGGGTGTGGTGGTGCAAGCATGTGATCCCAGCCCTGGGAAGGTTGAGACAGGAGGATCACTACAAATCCAAGCTGCAGAGCAAGAGCCTACACCAAATACATGATAGATAGATAGATAGATAGATAGATAGATAGATAGGTAGATAGCACACACGGACAGGTAAATGAAGGGTCGTGACCTAGAGAGGTAGCACCACTATGAGAACAAAGCTGTAAAATCTATGAAGAGCATAAACCAGACCTCATGAGACCCACCAAGGTGTGCTTTACAAACCATGTGGGAAAACATTAAGAATGGTAGACAGTAGTGACAGAAGGGTGGGTTAATGTCAGTTTGTAGTTTATTTTTTAAAATTTATTTATTTATTTTCTTGTTTCAGAACCTTTATTTGTTTATTCACTCATTCTTATGGCTGGCTCAGCCCGCCCCAAGGGCAGGTCTGGCGCAGCATGTGGTGCCGGGTATCGAACCGCGGTCCCTGAAGCCGCCCAAGCTTTCCAAAGCAGGCGCTTTAAACCACTGAGCCATCCCGCCGGGCCCCAGTTTGTAGTTTATTTAGGGTGATTTTTCCTCAGTATGGACAGAACAGCAGGCAGTAGAGAAGAAGGAAATAAAACTCAACAGAAACGTGTGAATAAGAAGACTTTACTGAAGTAAACAAATTGTTTCACAGACAGTTAAACTTCAAGGTATTGAATGAAGTTCTGAATGGAAAGAGCTTGTAGATTATAGCTACCAGGCTATTTCAGTGTTCAAAAAAGATGTTTAGATTCTGTAAGTTATAGAATAAGGAATTTGAAGTTGACTAGCTTTTGAAAAAAATTATGAGAAATTATTTTAAAAGATGGCTTGAGACCCCCTTTAAAGATAGGCGATTTGACAAAGTCATGAAGGGTCTGATGACTAACAGTTACCAGTCTGAAGGGACCTGAAGGAGAAGCTACTGGGCAGTGAGGGGTGAGGAGGGATGGGAGGTCGTTAGTCGGCTTCCCTTCACTGTGATAAAATGTCTGAGCCAAAAACTGGCAAGGAGGCAATGTGTATTTTGGTTTACAGTTTTGGAGATTTAAGCCTACCTTTGGTGGCTGTTCCTTTTGGGCCTGTAGGGAAGTACAGCATGGTGGGTGGAAGCCTGTGTCAGAGGCAACTGCTCACCTCACGGAAGCCAGAAGGCAAAGGGGGTGGTGGGGATTAGGGTCCCAAAGCCCTTGAGGGCCATACCCTGAATGACCCACCACTTAAGGTGCTACCACCTCCCAGTGGTACCACAGGCTGGGGCTCTGGGATACATTAGGGCCCAAGCTAGAGCCAAGCTTGACAGACCAAGGCAGGCAGAAGAAGGCAGTGTGGGCCCTGAAGCCCAGCAGCTGCCTGCGAAGAATCCAAAGGAGGCTAGAAGCCAAGCCAAGTAGCGAGTGCACTATCAAGACATTCTCAGGGGCCAGGAAACAGAAGAACCAAACCGTCCTCTGACACAGTTGAGGTTGGCTTTATGCTCATGCCACTGATTTGTCCTCATCTGTCTCAGTTACTTTTCTCTCCTTCCTGGGACAAATACTCAACATACAAAATGAAGGAAGGAAAGGTTTATTTAGCTCCCAGTTACTGGAGGTTTCAGTCCATATTCGGCCAGCTCAAGGCTGATTGACACATGGCAGAGAGCAGCAGTTCATGGTAGCAGAACAGCAACAACGGTGACAGAGGCAACAGAGCAACCAGGAGAGCAGAGAGAAACTGCACGGGTCTGTCTCTCTCTATATCACATTCAGGCTTTCTGCCTCAGCCTATCTGCCTCAGGCCACAACCATAATCCCAGAAGTACTCAGACCCATAATCCCATCAGTACTAAAACACATAATCTCAGGGATCGCTGGGCGTGGTGGCTCATGCCTGTAATCCCAGCACTTGGGAGGCTGAGGCAGGAGGATCGGTGCGAGTTCGAGACCAGCCTGGGCTACAAAAGTGAGCTCAAGGCCAGCCTGAACTGCATAGTGAGACCCTGTCTCAAAAAAGAAAAAAAAAAAAATCCCAGGGATCATGAGGCAAGTCTCAAACTCTAGAAGTCCCCACTCCGTGATTGCATGAGGCTTTGGGGGGACAACTAGACATAAGCCTTAACACCATCCTAGCGAGTCCTGAGAGGTAAACCAACCTGTGAGCAGACCCAGGAGCTGGTAACACTTGTGTAACACATGAGCATTGCCCACAAGACACAGCCCAGTTCTTCCCCTGGATTACTGAGCTTTCAAACACAGAGGAAATGTACTGCCTAAAGTTTGTGGTTATGCAGTATTTTAATGAATGTGAAGTTGAACTGATTTTCTTCTTTTGGACTATGGTATTTCTAAACTGGAAGATTGGGACTTGCTATAAGCACAGATTGGTCACAACGTGCTCATCATGGATGAAGGAAAAAAGAAAATGGAATGAATTTCATCTATTTAACAGTACAAGCAGTTGTTTGAACAAATTCAAGCTTCAATGAAAAGACTGATGTTACCTGAAGGAAAGAATTTAGTGACGAGAAATAGGGCTCTATAATCCATGGATCCTGTTTGAATAAACTATTCCTAAAATAAATCTGAATGGTCAAAAAGAGATCAGCTAAACATAAATTCTCAAAGCTTTAAATGAAGTCTCAATGTTCTCTTTGATATAGGTTTGGAATACTGTATTCAATTCTGAGTGATAGTATGCAGGACTTTAATAAACTATTGGGCAAACTATTGGGAGGTATAGGATGGTTAGAGATTTGAAAACTGTTGTATGAGGGTATAGAATTAATGCACAGTTCAAAGATAAAAATGTTCAAAAATAAGAAGCTGGGGTGGAGATGCCAACCATCTCTGCTTGAAGCCAAAGAGGAGGTTATTTGAGGAGTTGTTATGCTGTGAGGATTCTACACCAGAATGGAGGAACAAAGAATCCAAGAAAAGAAACCAACAGTTGGAAGAAGCCGGGCAAGAGGCCAGTCCATGTGGCAGGAGGGCGAGCAGGGCCAGGACTGCACTGGGAAGCTCAAGCGTCTGGGCCCAGGGCCCTCTGCGGGGCACCAAAGACTCAGCAGATGCCCCACACCCCTCAGAGATGCTAGTCTGGTGATATCTGTGGGGCTGCTGCAGGGAGTGAGCTGGGCCAAGCTCCCGGGGGCATGGGCTCAGTTGCAGTATTTCCAGGGGTGGTACCTGGAATGTGCACCCACATTCACGCTTCAAAAGAGCAGCCTGGGGTCCAGAAGCATGCTGCTTTCCTTCTGCATGGTGTCTCACTCACCTGCTTGGAGCATCCACAGAGAACACCGAAGGCCCAGGGTGGTGCTGCCTATTGGCTGGGAGCTCAGGGAGGACTGCTGGCCGGTGTGCCTTGGTTCTCCTCTGTGCCATGTCCCCCACATGACTTGCATGCCACATTGGGTCTCCAGGAGGCTGCTCATTGCAAAGCTGCAGCCACAAAGCTGCAGCTCACATCAGGGCCACTTTTAGAACTCCTATAGTTCCATTACTTTAGTGTTTTGCACATCAAGTCCCAGAGACAGCCATGACTCAAGGGAAGGGGAGGTAAGTTCCACTCCAGTTAGAAGAGTACGTATGAACATGGGGCCATCTTTATTCCACCACAGGAAAAAGACGGGCTAGGAGATGGCATAAGGGAGCGGTGTTTCAGAAACATGGACTCAAAATGGAAACGAGGGCCTAGTGGAGGGTATCATGTAGGTGAACTGAATGACAGATGTGATGCTCTTTAGGATGACTGGGACAGGGTCAAGTCCAGATCCATAGCAGCTGTTGCTAATAACTCTGTAGTTCTTACTGCTGTGTCTATGGGTGTGTCCAGTCTCTACACAGAGGCTCCAAGGCCAGAGTTTAGGGAAGCACAGCAAAGATCCTCACACAGGCAGTCACCACCGGCACAAGAGCTCTGTAGGACCATGAAGCTGTCATAGCTCACAGTACGTGAAAAGACTCCATCCCATTTTCACCTGTGTCTGAGCGTTTTCCTCTTCCTCCAAGTTTTTCTTGCCTTACATAGAGAGTTCATACATGATAAGTTAGGACATGAAGGCAACATGACAAACAGACCTAAAAGAAAAGTATTTCAAGTCAGTGGACTTCTATGGCCCTTGGAAGTTGGAGCAAACCAATGAACAAACTGGCCCTTGAAAACCTTTACTTGTGTGACCTGACATTTTATACAGGACTTGGTCTACATAGCAAGCTCACTATAGTTTTATTTCCTCTAGGTGGATGCTAAGGTGTCAATGTTTTCTTTACTGCCAGTAGATGCATACCTGTATTCCCATGCTTGTAGAGGGAGGAATGATTCTTAATGTCACAGCTGATAAAAGCTGCTTCTGTCTCTAAGGGAGGATTAGAGTTTCAGTCTGGAAAATGTAGTTGTTTGTATGGAATATTCTGCTGCAGGCATTCCTGTCTCCCATGCATGGACTTGGGTTACCATCACATGGTTAAATAACCCAGCCTCCGAGTGTCATGGGTCAAGTCTCAGTCTGCAGAGCAAGCATGGGTCGGAGTGCACAAAACACACGCTGGCTGCAGGTTTCCTGGTCTACCAGGCAGCTCCATGGTGAAGATGCTCATGACCAGGGACAAGTGACGTGGACTTTGTTTCCTGTCCAGTCCTCCTGTGACTGCTCGCTGTACATCTGCTCTTGGGTTCAGATGCAGACACAAAAATGTGTAGCTTGTCCCCTTGACTTACAGCAATCGAGCCACCTGGAACTTTACAAAAATGGATCACTGAAGGACAAAGATGAAAGTGGGGCAGAGAGTAAACCTTGAATTTGAATGCAGATGAAGTTAGGGGAGAAATCAGTGGGGAAACGTTGTAGAACATGAGCAGTTATTCACCCTAAGCCAACAACACTCTGGCAACACGTAAAGTAATAAGAAACCATATTCCACAGCTAGATCAGTTCAGGGAAGGGAGAGTGGGTTTTGGGAAATGTATTAGTCGGCATGGGCTAAGCAATGAGTAGGTTGGAAAAGTCCCCAAATCTCAGCGATTGCAAAGGACTGTGGCTTGCGTGCTTCTCGGGCGCTCACGTGTCCTTGTCAGTGAGCAGAAGCCCTGGTTTAGGCTCCCCTCACTCAGAGGCCCAGGCCGAGGAAGGCAGGGGGAGCGGTAGGGAGTTTAGAAAAAATGGGAAGAGTACTTTGGTTAAATAATGGGTGGAAATGCCACGTGTCAGTCCCATTCACGGTCCCTGGGCCAGGGCAAGGACGGGGCCACGCTTAATATCAAGATAGCGGGGAGCTGTCATCTTTCCCCGCCTGGACCCTGGACGGAGGAGCAAACTGGGTTGTGGCGCAGTCCCCACCGGAGGAAGGCGCCAAGATCCAGGCTGGAAGATGGTCGTGAAAATAAACCCCAGAGTTTGTAAGTATCTTGGGGAGGCCCTTGAATTTGCCACGGGGCAAAATGAACTAGCGCATTCGCCCAGTGTTTATGTGAACGCCGAAGTGTGCAGGCCCAGCCGCCGCGGGTTCTCGCAGACCACCCACTCGCGTTCTCCATCGCGGAGTGCGCCCCTCGCCGGGCCCCGGTTATCCGCATGGCTGCCACAGACCCTGCCTCATTTGGGGAAGAATAACCTTTGTGACCCCGGATGGAGAGAGAGGCGTCTGCTAGAGTCTCTGCTAGAGAGTCTCTGCTGCATCAGGGGCAGGGACGACAGCCCAGGAGTGCAGGTGTGATCGTGACCGACGATCCCCAGAGGCCCCAGCTGTATTAATCGTTTCCACTGTTTTCTCCATAGGTTTCTGTTGTTTGTGCAGTATCCATGCGGACTGCCAAAATGAAAAACTTCACGTGAAATGGTTTCAAACTATGTCCACTAGGTGGCGTCAAGCACTCACCAATTCAAGCTGATGTCAAAGTCTTGGGCTAGGGAGAAATTTGCCATTGCGCCTTCTGCCGACAGCTAATAGACACGCTGCTGGTAGATGTAAAAGACCGTGCGCCAGACTAGAATAATAATCTAATAAGGATTTTCATGCAGTGAAATTAAATAAATTCACACTTAATGTCACTGGAGCCAATTATGTTGATATCTTGTCCAAAATAATTTAAGTAGTTAATATTAAAGCTGTTGCTAGGGGCCAGGGAGATAGCTCCGTGGTACAAGTGCCTGCTTGGCAAGTGCAAGGTCGTGAGTTTGAACCCTGGTCTTGCAAAAAAACAAAACAAACAAGCAAACAAAAAAGATATTGCTGTAGATTGGTTCTGATAGAAAACATAAATACATATTACTATGTAGAATATAAAACATAATGAGGAATGGATCACTTGTAAAGTATTCAAACTTGTATTTACAAAACAACATATATATAATTACTGACAGCAAATTAGTTAGCTAGCCAATAACCACTGGGAATTTTATATATAGCTTTTATATGGCCACACAAGGCAGTACTGCACAATGGTTAAGGCCAGACAGCCTGTGCTTGTATCCTGAGTTTCCAACAAAGGGTGAGCCATGAGGGAGGAGATGTTCCTTCACTTCAAGCAGGGAGAGGCTGAGCAGCGGGTAAGAGGCTACCGCGGGACAGGGAGGAGGCGGTCCTGCGGTGCTGTTGCTCGCTAGGGTCGCGATGGGAACAGCAGTGATCGCGTACATCAATAAACTGACAGAACAAATTTTATCTCAGAGACATAATAACGTTTTGGGGAGACAGGTGCCTCTAATCTGGTTGGCCATAGCACAATGCATCCGTGCATATTAAAATAGCTCCTGATACCTGGTAACTAGATACAACTTGTATGTTTTCATGTATCCATTAAAAGAAACCCCAGGGGGCTGCAAGAAGGGGTGGAACGTGGCTTCCAACACCAGAAGCCGGGAGTTCCGCATGCTCTCCAACACCCACAAGTCTAAGGAGGAAAGGGGAATTTGAGTTCACAGTTGCAGGGTTTGAGCCCATGGGCATGGGCATGGGCATGGGCAGGGTGGCACAGCAGAGGGGGCTTGCTAACAGCATGGCAGTGGGAAGCAGAAAGAAACTGAGGGAGGAGGGGGCAGACCTGCCGACGTCCTGTCTCCCTTGAGCCGTTGCTTCCCAGCAGGCTCCATTCGCACCATCACAGACAGCTGGGGTCTCTCCAGTGGACCGATCTGCTGCTGAGAATCATGCCTGGTCGTCTCGTCACCTCCTGAAGGCTCTGCGTCATACTTGACCAATGTCTGCCTCTAACATCAGATGCTACTTCCGGTAGAGCAGACTCTTATCTCTTGTGGCTTGTAGTGGTGTTGGAGCCAGTCTGCTGGCTGGCTGGGAAGGTTTTGCTTTCTTGATAAAACGGACAGCTATTGCAAGAGACTGTTTGTCCCTTTGCATCTTGCACATTGTGTAAGATCTGAAGCAAGAACAACCTTTTGGGGACCACTTCCTTGTGACAAGGAAGAGCCCAAAAGGGCAGCATAAATCACCTGAAGAGAAAGCACGCAGGTCCAAGATGGGAGAGCTCAACCCGTGGTGGCAGTCTTTCATGCTTGGAACTCGATAAGTGAAAAATAAATACCCCGATGGAGGTGGCTGCTGTGCCTGGGGTGTTCAGCTCCTTGCAGAATACAATACATCAGCCAAATGGATCAAGGTTTTGTTGTAAGCAGTTCTAATTCTGGAAATTAATTATTAAGCAGAAGAAAAGAGATTAGCAAGAGTTTCCATGGTGGTCACTCCAGAAGTCATCATAGAGCTCAAATCATTCTTCTTTCCCATTTTCCTTGAATACTGTAAAGCGCACCCCAGGTCTCAAGCCATTCTCCCCTTCAGCTCCTCGAGAGGATCCTCCACTGGGCCTTCACACCATGATCGATACTCTGCAGTGCACTGTGTGGAGGGGAGAGCAGCTGGCTAGCTGCCTGGGCTGCAGCTACCCTCTTGGCTCTCTGCTCCTTGCTGCCTCCATGAACTGCTGTTCTCTGCCATGTGCCCCTCTTCCTTGGAGCCAGCTGAGTATGGACTGAAACCCACACTGACTATGAGCTAGATAAGCCTTTCTTTCTTTCATTTTGGGTGTTGGGTGTTCTGTTCCAGCAATGACAGAAGAGTAACTGAGACGAGCTGGGGCCCTGGCCCCTTCTTTCTCTGCTTTGCATCCTGGCCCCATGAGGTCCACAAGCCTCCTCTGCTGTGTGCATCATAGACCCAGTGCAATAGGGTTGATATACCAGGGCCTGCTCCCACCAAAATCACAAGCCAGAATAAGTCTTCCCTCTGTTAGATTACACATCGCAGCTCCAGGCCTTTAGCAGTGTCAGAATGCTCTCGCTGGTGGGGGAATCTCCAGATGCCCACCTTCTGCACAAGCCTGGCCATGTCTGTCCTGCTGCTGTTCCCAGCACCTCCCTAGGCCTCTGTCTCCTAGAGGGACATCCAGGCCCTTCCCCAACTCTATGGGATGGAGACAAGGTAGCCCTGGGGCACCTCCCTCCCAGGATGGCCATGCACAACCCAGAGCATAGGCAGGGTGAGTGGAGACTTCAGCTCTCTGCCCAGGCTCTTGAAGCTAGGGGACCTCAAACAACCTTTCCCCCAGGGCACTCTCAAAAGGCGTCCTGGCTCCGACTCCCTGCATCCATTCTTGAGGAAGGTGATGGAAGAATGGACACAAGGCTAACTTGGGGACCATTATGTTTGTGTCTAGGTTTCCCCTCAAAGCCTCCCTCAGTAACGGAGAGGCAGCTTCTAGAGTTTGTGATTAATTCATGATCTGATGCTGAGGTTATGGGTGTGAGCGCTACACCCGCTCTGGGGAAGATGGCTCCATGCAGTACGAGGAAGGGAGCGAGGCTGGCTCTCTGCCTCTCCCCTTGCGCCTGGCACTGCTCCTCCCTTTCCACCCACACTGTGTTCTGCCCATATGAACTGCTGCCCTCTGCCATGTTTCACTCTGCCTTGGAGCCAGCTGATTATGCACTGAAACCTCCATGAACGAGGAGCTAAGTAAACCTTTCCTTCCTTAATTTTGGATGTCAAGTATTTTGTCCCAGCAGTGAGAGAAAAGTAACAAAGACAAGAAAGGACACTCTCTTCCCTGATCTGCAAGGCTGTGACGGTGGCCTTGTCTTTGCGGGGTGTGTGTGTGTGTGTGTGTGTGTGTGTGTGTGTGTGTGCAAATGGTCAGCTAGTGCCAGGCTTCGTGAGTCTTGTGACGACGTCCTATCTTAACCCCGGAGCCTGTGAGTAGGTTACACAAGAGGCTTGCATGAGATTAAGCCATGGGTCTGGAGATGCGGAAATATCCTGGGTTATCTGCTGAGCCCAAGGTGATATCGAGTCTCTCTAAGCAGTGGGGCCAGGAGGCTCAGCAGGTGGGAGACGTGACACAAGCAGCCCAGGTCAGACTGGAGCAAGACCAGGAGCCAAGGAAAGCCAGTGGCCTGGGGAAGCTGGAGGGGCCAGGGTGTGGTCACGCTCAAGGGCATCTTGTACAAACCAGCTCAGTGGACCCAGCATAGGCTTCAGGCCCTTAGAAATGTAAGATACTGAGTTTACACTGGTTTGAGCTAGTAGGTTTGGAGTTTACATCAACAATAGGGAAATAAAGATGATCTCTGTGTTTCTATTAGAGAAAAATGCACAGATTGTGCATAATGGACATATATCATTGAAAATATTTCCTTGTGGTACTTTTCAGGGATGCCAGTAAAGCTCTTTCTTTTGGTGCTGGGAGTCGAGCCCAGGACCTTATGTAAGGTCTCACATGCTCAGCATTCGGCTCCACTCTGCTCCCTCTAGACTTCTGCTGTGAGAGGGATGTGTATTATTATCCCTGTATTAAAGATGGTAACACCACAGCAGCACAGAAACTGAAAAAGTTACTCAATTACAAGGTTAAATTATGTAATCAGTGGCATTTTCTATAATATCCTTTTTTTTTTTTGTCTTTTTGAGGCAAGGTCTTGCTATACAGTTCAGGCTGGCCTTGAGCTCACTTTTGTAGCCCAGGCTGGTCTTGAACTCGCACCGATCCTCCTGCCTCAGACTCCTGAGTGCTGGGATTACAGGCGTGAGCCACCATGCCTGGCTTTTATAATATACTTCTTGACTCTTCAAAACTGAGTGACTCTGAAAATTTAGAATTGACCATAAGACAGGCCAGATTTTTAATAAAAACACAGCAACCAGGTGAAGAATTAAAAGCATCATTGCTGTTTTCAGGTTTATGTACTGGTGGGCTCACTAACTCCAAATCCGACTATTTACAACTCTGTTGCTTCGGAGAAGCTACTGCATGTCTCTGAAGACACGTTTGCATCTGTGCTGTGCAGACGATCTTCAGGGATGAGCGAGACATAGTGCGCAAGCGCAGCATTAGGCACAGGCCCCTAATCCCAGGGTTCCAGGCCAGTGGGCAAGAGGAGGAGGAGGAGGAGGAGGAGGAGGAGGAGGAGGAGGAGTTCAAGCTCATCCCAGGTAGCTCTGCGAGACCTCGTCTCACGAAATGTTTTGGAAAAGTCTGGGGATACAGTTCAGTGTGGAGGAGGCCCTGAGGTTTTAAGTCCCAGTAACACAATGTAACATGTGTATGCATACACACACACACACACACACACACACACACACACACAAACACACACACCGTATACTTGGGTGTGATGGTGCACATCTGTAATCCCAACTAATTGGGAACAGAGACAGGCAGATTGTGGGCTTGAGGCCAGCCTGGGCAGTTTAGCCCTAAATTTTTTTTTTTAGAAGAATTTTTTATTTTATTTATTTTTTTCTTGTTTCAGAACCTTTGTTTATTCACTCATTTTTATGGCTGGCTCAGCCCACCCCGAGGGTAGGGCTGGCGCAGCATGTGGTGCCCGGGATGGAACCACGGTCCCTGAAGCCGCCCAAGCTTTCCCAAGCAGGCGCTTTAGAGCACTGAGCCATCCCGCCGGGCCCCAGCCCTAAATTTTAAGAATAGAAATTAAAAAGGCAGAGGTATGCTCAGTGGTAGAGAGCACTTTCCCCCCACATACAAGGACCTGGGTTCATTTCCTAAAACTGAGAAAAAGAAAAGATTTGGCAATGGAAAGACTTCACGTGGTCTTGGCCTATGGTTGCCCTGGTACAAATAAGTTGTCTTTTCCTTTTCCTATTCTGCTGTAAAGTTATGTTAGAATGACTGGCATGTGCTGATGCTCCCAGTGCCAGGGTGGTGAACATTTGATAATGGGGGGGAGGGGAGAGAGATGGAGAGAGAAGGAGAAACAGAGAGAGAAAGAAGGAGAGAGACAGTGAGAGAGAGGAGAGAGACAGGGAGAGAGAGAAGGAGACAGGGAGAGAGAGAAGGAGAGGGAGAGACAACGAAAGAAAGGAAAGAGACAGGGAGAGAGAGAGGAAGAGAGAGAGACAGGGAGAGAGATGGAGAGAGAGGGGGAAAGAGACAGAGAGAAAGGAGAGAGACAGGGAGAGAGAGAGACAGAGAGAGGAGAAAGAGATAGAGAGACAGAGAGAGGGGAAGAGAGAGACCGACAGACAGGGAGAGAGAGATAGAGATAGAGAGAGACAGGGAGAGAGACAGAGAGAGAGGCAGAGAGGGAAAGAGAGATAGACAGAAGGAGAGAGACAGAGACAGAGACAGAGGGAGAGACAGAGAATGCTGAAAAGTAACAGGAAGCAGCCTAACTGATTAGGAGCCCCATGCCTAATTGATTTTGATTTTTAGTCAAATTGAATGGCTTGCTTTATTCCCTGTTTCAGTAAGTCAGACCAAAAGTAAAATTGGTAATTATTAGAGAGAAGGGAAAAGGTGAACACATACACGCAAATGTGTGCACACAAGCACACATCTAAAATGGATCCAGGGGCCTGGCAAGATGGCTCAGCGGTCTAAAGCGCCTGCTTAGGAAAGCTTGGAAGCCTACGGGGACCGTGGTTCGATCCCCGGCATCACATGCTGCACCAGCCCTGCCCTCAGGGCAGGCTGAGCCGGCCATAAAAATAAATAAACAAACAAACGAAAGTTCTGAAGCAAGAAAAATAAAATAAAATAAATTAAAAAAAATAAAATGGTTCCAAACACACGAACAGATGAACACACAAACACACTTCCAAGCACACACTCACATAACACACACACACACCAAATGCACACAAGCTGCTGGAAGCCTGCAAGCACTGGAGGAAAAGACCTTCCCCTCTCCAGGCACCGCGGGCATCGCCAAACGAGCTCGGAATGACTCCAGCAGACAGGTGAGAAGACAACCCAAAGTTGATGGAGAGAACGGTAATTTACTGCTCCGAGGAAATTAGTACCGACAGCTTCTCCTGAGTTGGCAAGAGGGAAGTGTCTTCCGCCCAGGGGCCCAGGATCTCAGCAAGTAGATCCGGGAGCGGCCAAGTGAGAGAGGGTGATACTGCTGCTCAGCCAGTCTGGACCTATGTGCACCAGCGGGCTGCAGGGGTTGCGTGTGCAAGGGGCCTCCTCCGTGCCATTGCGCCCTGCCTGAAGCCCCAGGATGTCTTGCGGCAGGGCCTGGTTTCAGTGAGGGTGACACGTCTTTTGGCCTCAACCAGGAAACCAACAGTGCCTCCCCTCCGCCAAAACCTTCCCAGAGACACGCTGGTAGCTGTGGGGCCAGCTCTCTGAACTCCCAACAGCTGTCTGAAGCACACTCCCTGTGAGTGGACTTGAGATTTTGCTGGCTTCTCTGTCCCTGTGCCTTGGATTCTGAGAAACCAGCAGGGTGGGGAATCCATATCGGTGCCCAGGCAGGTGGAACCGATCCTCTGTCTTGCTCTGGAGCCCTAGCGGGTCCCCTGTGCCCCTCCAAGTCTTCTGAGATCCCAGAAAAGTGGGCCACCGCTCGTTCCTCTAGCACAGTGGTTCTCAACCTGTGGGTTGCAACCCTGGCAGGGGTCGAATGATCAAAACATAGGGGTCCCCTAAAGCCATCAGAAAATGTTATTTATTTGGGATTACAGTTTTGAAGTAGCCACCAAAATTATTTTTTGGTTTGGGGTCACCGCAACATGAGGAACTGTATTGCGGGGTCACGGCATTAGAAAGGTTGAGAACCACTGCTCTAGCTACTTCGCAGAAGGAAGTAAAGCTGTGCACTGAAGCTGCTTTGGTGTTCAGTGACTATTTCAGTAGGGACAAATTGCTGCTTAACTGATTCATATCTTTGTAGACCTCTCTGCCTGGCTTTGAGTCACACAGCAGGCAGATGCAGAATGACAGTGACAGCTTCTGGCAGGGCGTGTCCAACAGGGCAGCACGGGCTTTGGCCTGTTGCTTTTTTCCTTCCCTTCCCTTCCTTTCCCCACCCCTCCCTTCCATCTCCTCTCCTCTTCCCCTGCTCCCCTCCCCCTTCCCATCCCCTGCCCTGCCATCCCCCTCCCCTGCCCTCTCCTTCCTTCCCCTCCACTCCCCTTCTGTCTCAGTTACTTTTCTCATTACTGAGACCAAATACCCATCATCCAAAGCTGAAGGACGGGTGTGCTTAGCTCACAGTTTATAAAGGTGTCAGTCTGCAGCCTACTGGCTCCACACAGGATGGCACAGCAGAGGGGCATTGGTTTACGGCAGACAGAAGGTAGCAAAGCAAGGGACAAGAGTTCACTAGGCCTGCTTCTGGCCTTTATGTTTTATCCACACAGGATGGAGTACCCTTAATTCTATCCAGAGCAAACTGTGCCAAGCTTAACAGTGGACTGATACAGCAATCACACATTCTTAATCCTAGTGCCCTTGAGCCTAGCATTGCACTATGAATCAATCCCAGCAACACATTTTATATTCAGGCACCTCTGAAAACCCTCCACCTATGACCACATGGGGCTTTGGGGGAACACCTAGATACAAAGCATAACATCTTCCCTTCTCCTCCTTTCTCTTCCCTTTTTCTTCCCTCCCTCTCTCCCTCCCTCCCTCCCTCCCTTCCTTCCTTCCTTCCTTCCTTCCTTCCTTCCTTCCTTCCTTCCCTTCCTCCTTCCCTTTTATTTTTTCATTAAATAAAAATATGTACTAGTGTCAATTACTCTATGGAATGGTAGGGAAAGCCAGTGTGGGTAGCAGAAATTATAATAATGTCACTCCCATGTATTTGGCATAACGTTTGTGGGTTTGTGGGCAGGATTTTCAAGCCATCAAGGAGGTCTGTCCAAAGCCGCGTTTCCACGCTGACTTCCTGAGCTTCTGGCTTGCCGTCCCCTCCCTCCCTCCAACACGTATGCTTCCTCCCCTGGAAATATGGCTTGTTATTCTCCCACCCTCCCGGGGAGTCACACAATCCTTAGCAAACAGCAAAGGACAGCTACTTCAAGTAAAAAAAAAAAAAAAAAAGTATATATATATATATATATATATATATATATATATATATATTAAAATACATCACAGCAAGTATTTTTCTTTTTGTGAGGAGAGCTCAGGGGAATCAGTGCTTGCCCTGGCCTGGGTCTGGCCTCGGGGACTCTGGGTGTGCTCTCCATCTTTCGGCTCAGACTGCTTCCACAGGTGACTGCTCAGAGTGAGGACTTCCCAAGATGCTCTGCGCTCATTTTCCCAATACACAAGCCTTTTCCATCCTGGCGTCCACTTCCTCCTGCCTCCTTAATGCTTTCTCTTCTCCATTTAGCTTTCAAAATCTAATTCGTGCAAAGATAAATTTCTCCTTCTTCACGAAGCCTTTTACCTCATGACCACAGTCTCAACCTCTTCTTAGCGTGTCACGGCTGAACTCAGATGAGGCGCATTCTGAAGCTCCACCTCCACATCTAAACGGAACATTCTTCTAGTCATGCAGCGTGCCTAAAACTTCTGCTACCCTGCACATGACTTGAAGGTACACACTCGTTCGTTCGTTCATTCATTCATCAAACATATCACACTTCTATTATATTCCTCTCTAGGTGCCAGATGTTGGAGTTATAAAAACAGTGCAATATAATCCTTGCCCATGGAGAAATCAGAGTCTATTTGAGTCTCAAATATGGTAGCAAATGTCTTCGTCACCTTCTCTCCCTGAGATATGGTATGTAGCACCAACAAGTAACAGAACGAAAGATCCATTTTGGCTCATGGATTTGGCCACCAGGCTGGCAGAGAGCCATGGCAGAAAAACAGTGTCTCAACCCAGGGTAGGCAGGAAGCACACGGTGAAGGGAGGAGTGGAGGCCAGGCACACAAGCCTGCAGTGAGCTCCCCGTCGGGCCTTGCCTCCAACAGCAGGCTCAGGGGCCGAGTCCTCCAAGGATGAATCCACCGTTAAGTACAGAATCCTGTGATCCGACCGCCACCCAGATTCATGAGACTAGCAGGGGGCATCTCAGATCTAAACCATTACAGCAGATCATTAAAATAAAACAGGGTAAAATGCGACACTTGGCGCACAGTTCGATTTGCCCGCCATACTCTCTGTGTCCACATCCACAAGTATTCTCGCTGCTTAAAGCTCAGTGGTTGTTTCATTGCTATTTAATCTTTTTTTTTTCCTCACTAAAATGAATTTTAAAACCTCTCAGCAGTTGGCAAGACGGCTGCATATGGCTGTAACTAGACCCCCAAGACACCTCAGGCTCCTGAAACACCCTGAGGCAGTGCCAGAAGGAACTCAGTTCCTTTCCAGCCCCTGTGATCAAGGAAAAACAATTCTAGGTTCATAAAAGACTGCTGCAGTTGGGCAGAGTTGTTGGGACTCAAAAGAAATACACATGAGGCTATGTAATGGATTTTTTAGACAAAGGTCCACACTCAGGAGGGGGAGGATGAGCTGATCCAGAAGAGAACAGTGGCCTCAGGTCTCTTAAAAAGAGAACAAAACTACCATGTGAGCCCAGAGGATAGGGCAAGGGCCCGAAATCAACTGACACAGTGCCTATCGCAGGTACAGTAGCTAGGTGGTGGCAGGGTGTAAATTCAAGGTGCAAGAAGTCTGCTTTCGGCTCTATAACTTGCAGCCAGTGCACACCTAGCTCTGGGCCCTTTAGGTGCTTTTAAGCAGGAGAATAAAGCCCTTATCTGCCCCATATTGGATTCTACCCTTCAGTTACCAGGGAAGCTGTTTTCTCCAAACAGGACAGAGCATCACCACACCTGGCCTGACAGCTCCTTCCTGCTCACTGCTGAAGGATGAGCCCTGGCTGTCAAGGTCCCAGTTCGGCTCCTCATGGGGTTTTGTCACCAACAGGTGTGTGGTCCTGGGTGAGCCCCTTCAGGGGATGCCTTGGAAGACTCAGAACAGGGCCAAACACCCTTTCTGGTCTTTCTATCCTGGCAATGCTGTGTCCTCAGCAATCTCAAACTAGGAAAGCAGCTCCCACTGGAAGTAAAGGGAGAAACACAGGATCAAGGGTGAATGACAGTAGAGGCAGCTTCGCCCTCATTTTAACATACCCCTTTGGGGGCAGTTCAATGTACCACTTGTATGTGGAAAGCCAATGTAGACCCTTGCCTATGGTTGTGGAGAGTCTTGAAAAACATTCACTAGATCTCATTCTATGATACCTACATAACTTTCAAACAATGTCATACCAATTCTCCGGTGTCACATAAAATAATAGACTAGTATATCTTATCCCAGAGAGAATGGCTATGACCAAGAAATCAAACAATAATAAATGCTGGGGAGGCTGCTGAGAAAAAGAATTTTTTTTTTCATGTTTGGGGCAATGTAAACTGATACAACCAATGGGAAAGATTCCTAAAAAATCTATACAATGTATTGCAGTGATATATGCATACCCATGCTTATAGCAGAATGATTTATAATAATTAATCTGGGAACCAGCCTATATGTTTATCAACAGATGAATAGATAAAAAATGTATTTACACACAGTGGAGTATGATTCTGCAAAAAGAAGGATAAACTCGAGTCATTAGTAGGGAAATGGATGCACCTCAAGACTGTAATATTAGATGAAATAAATCAGACACATACGCTTATATACTTCATGGGTTCATTTGTATGAAAAACCCAAAATACAAATGAAGAGCAAAATAAGAGATTTTTTCAAATGGGAAGGAGAAAGATCTTTCTCAAATGGAAATCAAATGAAGAGATTGGGGGAAGGGGAAAGGGTCAAAAAAGGAATTAAAATACATTATATGTGTGTACCAACTCTGCACAAGAAACATTAATATTGTGTGCTCATGCACTAATACAAATTTTTAAAAGATTAGAAAATAATTAGGCTTAAACAAGTGCCCGCTCAGAAATGCTCAGCAATTGGTGTGGATTGCTGTTTTATCTGCAAATAAAAGCTACATTCCTTTGAAAAACGTATATAGAATCCCAGACACTTACAGACTGAAAATACAGCTAGTCCTGGGCTAGAAGCGGAGCCACCTTCTCTGATGATGTCACCAGAAGCTGGAAGCATCATTAAGTTGAAAACTCACTGGACACACCCAAGCTAATGACCTGCCCCGCTCCCCTAGCTAGCCCTCGTCGTGTGCCCAGGACACAAGCCCAGAGCACAGTGTCCAACACATAGCTCAGGGGCACAGTGCCCACCTGGTAAGTATGAGGTTGTGAGTTCCACTCCTCCTGGCACCAAACGACAGCAAACCACAAACTGACACCATAACACTCCCTAGAGCATCTGTCGTTTGTGCTCTGACAGCTCCTGTGACCTGTACCTGGAAGCCCAGAGACTCTGCCGAGTCCCACCGCTGTCTGGGGGCCAAGTCTGAGCTCTCACCCGGCCCACTTCCTCCCTACCATAGTCCAGAGCAGAGTCAATATCTCCCAAGCTGAAGGAAATAAAACTTTCATTTTCTGATGCGATCAGTCCACACAGATTTGGAAAAAGAGCAGGCGTGAGTGCAAATGCAGAGCAGGCTCTCCCACCCAGAGCTGCAGCAGGGTGGGGTGGAAGCGGGGCCAGATGTGGCCCGGCCCGGGAACCACAGCCACGTTACTGCTCCTTCGCAAATAACATGGCTTTGTGCAATGCGACTCTGAGTTCACAAGTTATTCTTCCCTTGGGGCGGTGAGGGGAGAAGAGACAAATGATTTCAGAAAATTTGGGATTGTCTTCCTTAGTAAAAATGGGGACAAAGTGAGCATACATATGTGTTTAGTCACACCAGACCCGCTGCTTTTCTCCTTGTGGGTTGTGTGCTGTTAAATTAGTCAGTGTTGAGCCTGTTAAAAGATTGCCTGCTAATGACAAAGATTTTCTTTCCTATGTTTTACAGTAGCATCAGGTTTGTTTGCTTTAACTTTTCATCATTTGAACAAGAGTAAAAAAACACCCCTGCTGTCAGTTTTCATGCTTCTCAAGTCTGTTCATATCCGTGTTACCTAAATACGACCATACTGTTGATTCAGTTTCGTAATCTGATTTCATCTTTTAGACACACTTACCATAGTCCCCGTGAATGTTATTTAATGGCTACCAATTAGTGGCCAGAATGGAAGTGATAGTACTTCCTTCTTCTTGGCTACTGGGGCTGCTTAGGTGGAATTGCCAGACACAGAAAGTGATTTTGAGGCAATTGACCTTTGGCAGGAGACATGAGCAGACCCAGCTACATTATGTGCCTTCCGGGTAAAAAGGCCACTCCAGACTCTGCAAGGCCAGGTAGAGATGGCTGGTGGGAAACCCCTCCGATGCCACAGAGGAAACATTACGGTCAGCTTATAGCCACCAGGAACAGAATCACTACATGCAGCGCCTGTTCAGCCTTTCTCGGTCCTGTCACGTAGAGGATTGCATCGGCAGTCTGCGCGCACGAATTCAAGTGTAGGCATTGGCAGTGATGGGAAGGAACATGTGTGCTGCAGTGGGACCCAGGCAGATCCACCTTGGCTTTAGGGGAGTGGGTGATAGAACAGACTGGCCCTTCCCTGCATCCTTGTCCTAGGGTGAGTGAAATAGGTGTAGGGGAAATATCCTGGACTTTGCAGGAAAAAAAGAAAAGGAGCGGAAGGTGGAGATGGAGGAGGGTCAACAGAGGAGTACGGTACTTAAAATGTTACAGGGCAAAGGGTGCGAGGGCTGGGCAGAGGACTCGGGGTAGGAGGCGAGCAGAGGTGGCTGCCAGGCCCCACTGAAGTGGTTCTTCTTTCCCTGGGCATAGAGGGGCTCCCGGAACCTCGGGGTGGGAGGCGAGGCTTGGAGGTGTCTGGGCAAGGGGTAGGTGGGGAGGGGCCTGGGAAGGGCGTGGCCTTGGGAGGGGCGGGGCCTGGGAAGGGCCGGGCGGGACCAGCAGGCGTGACTGCAGCGCAGCCCCGCAGCCTCCAGTCCCCCAAGCTCCTGCGCGTCCGCCCGGTCCCACTGCGGTCGCGGAGCCCTGGTCCCGCCATGCTTCTGCTCCTAGGGCTGTGCTTGGCGCTGCCCCTCTGCACGGGGTCGCAGGAAGAGGCATGGAGCTGGGGTGGCGCTTCAGAGCAAGTAAGTGCGAGAGCCGCAGGGAGCCGGGGTCCGGGCGCGGCTGCCATCCCAGCCCTCCGCCTCTCAGGCCCGCGTGGCTTTTGGACAGGCTCCCTTCGTCCACTCAGGCGCCGGAAAGGAGGCATCACCTCCCCCTCCTTTCGCATCACCCCTGTCCTCAGCCTTCTGTCCCAGAGCTTGTCCGTCCGCTGCTCACTCGTGGGTCACTCCTGCCCGGTGGCTGGTTTCCCGCGGAACTGTGCCTGTTGCCTGGAGGTCTTCCTTGTTAATTTCTGAGCGAGTGCCCGTTCTCCTCCCAAAGGAGTTAGTAGCAAGTTCTTTGCGTCTGTGAGGTACTTTGAGGTTGCTACTGCCGATTCAGGAGCAGAGACAGACGGAAAAAATAGCCAGCTCCTGCGAGCCTTGGGTGTCCCATCTGCAAATGGGGAGCGCACAGCTTTCCCAGTCCGTTCTTATCGGTGGGTCAGCAGTTCCACGGTGGCCTGGTCAGCTGCCTCTACCAACAGCTAAAGCGTCTTGGTTTCTTTTGTTGGCAACCTGTATATTAGTCAGAGTTTGGGTTTTTTAATTAGCTGAGCCTTACAGGTGAATATGAATGGTGTGAGAAGACTGGGAAAGTTCTCTGAAAACTGTGGAGCAGCCTCACACTGCACCACTGATGTGATCTTGGGAAGCCTTGTATGGCAAGTAGCTGTCACAGTGGACAAGCTGTGAAGACACAACCTTTAAATGACCTGGCTTAAGGCCCTGCTTTTGCAAGATGAAAGGAAGATATAGGCAGGTTTGTTCTGAACAGCAGATCTAAAGGATGGAGTCTGCCCTGGGTTGGGAAGGTTATCTCCCTGTTGCCCCAGGGGGCTGTGATCTGTGAAGTGGCCCTGGTGGTGATTCCCTCTATGGCTTGTCCTCAGAAGCAACCACCAGGAGCCCCAAGAGGCTTTTGTGGTGGGGTGGGGAAAGGCAGGCTTGGGATCAGGCCCGCACGGCCCTTTCAGGTTGTGTGGCCAGGGCAAGCCCTTCATCTCCCAGCCTTCTCTCCCTCCTGGCCAGAGCAGGGACTGTGGTTCCTTCTGAGCTTGCCCCAGGGCTGAGGGGGACTGGGCTGACTTGTGCAAGGAATGAGGAACGGGTTCACCCAGTGGTAAAACACAGGGTATTTCAGCGCGTGCTTAAGGGCATGTGCTTGGCTGCCTGGGACTGAATCCTGGTTCTTCCCTTACCACCTCTGTGACCGTGTGGGCTGAACATTTGTTGCCTCAGTTTCTTCTTCCGTAAATGTGGAAAAACAATCCAGCTGGGAAGACTGAAGGAATTAATAGACTAATGTGCTCAGAACAGGCCTGGGGCGGGGGAGTGTCAGCTCTTACCAGCTGTTGGGCAGACTGCAGAGGGAAGGAATTTGGGGTAAAGATGTTAAAGGTTTTTTGAGAGGTGGAGGGAGGAGCTGGTGGGAGGGACTGCAACAAAGATTCTGTTTGTGAACCAAGAGGACCCACAAAGCTCCAACGCCCTCAAGTCCAAGTAGGCCTCACGCTCTAAAGCTCCCTCTTGGAAAAATGTGGATTTAGCCCATTTTGCTGACTTCACGCATTGCATTTCTGAATGCATAGCTAATATTTGCCTTAAAGATGACAAAGTCAGAGGAAAACGCTCTAAAATGTGAAGTTGAGAAAGCAATAAAAACACTAAGATGTGTTAAGTACTTGTACCAAATCCCCACAATGAATGTAACCATTGTGTGCTGCCTACAGGGAATAATAAAAACAAAACATTCAAATTATAAACTTCTAAATTATAAAGAAAATTTGTGGGCCTGGCAGGATGGTTCAGTGGTCTAAAGCGCCTGCTTAGGAAAGCTTAGGTGTCTGCAAGGGACCGTGGTTGGATCCCTGGCACCACATGCTGTGCCAGCCCTGCCCTCAGGGCAGGCTGAGCCGGCCATAAAAATAAATAAATAAATAAACAAACAAAAGTTCCGAAACAAGAAATAAATAAATGAATAAAATTTAAAAAAGAAAAAAAAGAAAAGGACAAGAGCACAGTACAAAAAAATCACTAGAAAATAAAAAACAAAAGAAAATTTGCAGCTTTAGTCATGATCCATACTTTTAAAAAATTACCGTGTGTGTGTGTGTGTGTGTGTGTGTGTGTGTGTGTGTGTGTGCGTGTGTGTGAAGGTTTAAGAGACAGGTTCTAGTGCCAGACTTCCTGAGTTCAAGTCCTGGCTATGTGATGGCTGGAGACTTGCTTAAAACTTCTGAGCTTCAGATTAAAGTGCCTGCAAACAGGCATAGGGGCCAGGAAGTCAATCCCCGCCCTGCTGTGCTGGCCCTGCCCCTGGGGGCGTTCTGAGATGGCAGTTAAAGCTAGGTACAGTGGTGCATCCCTGCACTTGCCTGGTCAGCTGCTCAGTCCACTGAGCTATCTCACTGGCCCCAGAATGTTTAAATTAGGTGCAAATTTTAATGTAGTCAAACTTGTCTACTAACTTCCATTGCAATTCTTGTTTGTCATTCACTTTATTGACAGTAAAGGTAAAACACTAGTAATACTTTAGATTCAAATTCCATTCTTTGCCTCTCACTCTCCACTCCATCTGTAAACTACGATACCCATAAAGGAGTGACTAGTAAAACATGATGGTCTCCAATCTTCTGAGTACCAAAAGCTCACTTGGGGACTTCATTAAGCATCATTAAGGTAAACCCATTAGGTTTAGGGGCATGTGTTAGTTACTATTAACTCCTTGCAGGGACAAATACCCAATACGCAAGCTTAGGGAAGGAAAGGTTTATGTTTGCTTGTTTATTTATTTTTATGGCTGGCTCAGCCTGCCCTGAGGGCAGGGCTGGCGCAGCATGTGGTGCCAGGGATCGAACCACAGTTCCTGCAGCCGCCCAAGCTTTCCTAAGCAGGCGCTTCAGACCACTGAGCCATCCTGCTGGGCCCTGGAAGGAAAGGCTTATTTTGCTCACAGTTACTGGAGGTTTCAAGACACTGCCCCCACTAGGTCTGGAAGAAAGGCTGGGATGGCCGAGATGATATGCTGCATTGTCTTTAAGAGAGGCCACCAGGCCTGGGAAGAGGGTGTTGCAGAGGGTGCATACTGTCAGTTTAATGGTTCCCGCTTCTCTGACCCTGCCCCTTGAGCCATGCTTGACAGCCCCATGATTTATATGAGGTTTTGGGGGGAAAACTAGATACAAACCATAACAGTGGACAAGGTAGGGGACAAATGGTTCTGAACCAGATGATCCTAGGACCTCGAGTAAGACTAAAACAGCGTGTTACACCTATAAATCTAGCATCCTGAGGAGTACTGCCAAGTCTGAGGCCAGCCTGAGTAACTTAGAAACACTTGGGACCCTGCTTCAGAACAAAAACAACTTCAGGAGCAATAAGGCCAGGGATGTAGCGAAGTGTAAAGGCCCTGGGTTTCATTTCAGTACTGCTGAAATAAATAAATAAATAAATAAATAAATAAATAAATAAATAAATAAATAAATATAACCTAAAGAACCTTTTAGTAAATTAGTGTTAGAAAAAAGGAGTTTTCTTGTATAAAATCAATCTAAGGGCCGGCCAAATAGGTTAGTGGATTAAAGCGCCTGCAAGCAGGCACAGAGGCCAGACGTTCCTGGGCCTGCTGTACTGGCCCTGCCCCCAGGGCACGCTGAGACCTCACTGAGACTGGGCGTCATGGCCCACGCCTGTAATCCCAGCTCTTGGGAGGCTATAAACAGGTGAATCCCTGGACTCTGATCTAGTAGTGAGACCCGGAACACTCTATAGACCCTAAAATGCAAAGAAGTAAATAAATACAAAAAAAAAAAAAAACTAGTCTCGTACAATATGCTGATTTGCCTGTCTTGTAACTTTAAAATTTATATGGTAATATAAATATGATAGGGTGATAGTCCCATTATTACAAAAGCAGTTTTACATTTATGAAATATTAATAGCTACTAGTTATTGTCTAGTGGCCCAGAGAGTTTGCTGGGAGCTTTGTGTAAAATAAGTCAGAAACAATTAAGTGCTACAGTTGAAAGCACCCCAGCTGAAGCTAGACTGTGTGGGCTTAGATTTGGGCACTGCCCCTTCTGGGACAGGTGCCACTATGTGTCACCTCTTGGGTGTTGCCCCTAACACATAAGGAGCGTGGCTCTAAGACTGGGGAGGAAAGCGAAATTTGCACAATTTTAGGGCCTTTAAGAGAAAGAATATTAAATTACAATTATAGAATTAAGTGCTAACATGGCCATTTATTTAAAATGATAAAGCACAGCAGGTCACTTGTTAAAAAATTGTTTTCCAGTACTGGGGAATCTTGTGCTTGCCAGGCAGATGCTTTCTCCATTGAGCTAAATCCCTAGCCCCAGGTCACACATTTTATCAACCTGACAAATACTGAAGAAATCCTGAAATATTAAGGGCCTGTTACAAGTGAGAGCACCTCAAACTTACAGTCTACTAAGTTTCTTTCTTTCTTTTATTTTGGTTATGAGGGTTGAACCTAGGACCTTGTGCTTGCCAGGTGCTTATGCTACTGAGCTATCTCCCTAGCCAGTCTACTAAAATCCTGAATCATAGTACAATATGATATATTGCTCACCTAGCATGTGTGAGACACTGCATTCTGTCTTCAGTGCTGCTGAAAATAATAATTTAAAAATTAGATAAAAATAATAAACCCATAGCTCAGCAGACTAAGTGCCTATTTTGGCAAGTGCAGTGTCCAGGATTTGGTTCCCTTTCTGAATGTGGGGCCGGCCCCACCCCTGGGGCATGCTGAGCCAGTGACCAAGTCTGGGCATGGTGGCACACACCTGTAATCCCAGCGCTGGGAAGGTTCACCGCAAGTTTGAGCTGCATAGTGAGACCCTATACCAAATATATAAAAAGGAGGAGAAGGGGAAGGGGAAGGAGAAGGGGAAGGTGAAGGGGAAGGGGAAGGGGAAGGGGAAGGGCAGGAGGAGGAGGAGGAGGAGGAGGAGGAGGAGGAGGAGGAGGAGAAGAAGAAGAAGAAGAAGAAGAAGAAGAAGAAGAAGAAGAAGAAGAAGAAGAAGAAGAAGAAGAAGAAGAAGAGGAAGAAGAAGAGGAAGAAGAAGAAGAAGAAGAAAAGGAAGAGGAAGAAAAAACATTAAATGCGCTTTTTTTTTTTTTTTTTTCCAATTAATATGGCTGGCTCAACCTGCCCTGGTGGTGGGATTGGTGCAGCATATGGTGCTGGGGATCAAACTGTGGTGGTCCCCAGGGACACCTAAGCTTTTCTAAGCAGGTGTTTTAGACCACTGAACCATCTTGCTGGCCCAAATGGAATTTTTTTTGGGGGGGACCAGGGTTTGAACTCACAACCTTGCATTTTCCAGGCAGGCACTTGTGCCATGGAGCTGTCTCCCCAGCCCCTAAATGCTCTTTATAGTTGTGGTGAGGATTGAGTAAGTAACTTCAGGTGAAGCATTAGCATAGAGGAAGAGAGAAGGCACCATTAGCTATTTTTTGCTATTTATGTACAGCCTTGTGAAATCTCTGAGAACCTCTTTAAGGTCTCAGTGTATTTGTTTTATAGAAGACAGCCAGAGAACTTGGTCCAGGAGAAGTGACATACCTCAGCTACTATGTGCAGAGCTGGATTAGAGCCCAGATGTGTTGATAGCCAAAGCTGGAGCTCTCAATAAATCCACTACTAGCAGTCTTCTTTCATATTTATAACATAATTTGTTTAAATGTGATTTTAATTTGTAGCTCCTGACACATAAGCTTCTCAGTACACATTGGTCATAATTCAAACATCTATTGTGGTGATACAGTTCTAATTTCTGTACTTAAGATGTCTTCCAAATTTGCATCCATAACCCTGTCTTTACATTTGGGGGAAAATGGAGAGCCAAAACATTTTTTTTTTAACTCTACTAAATAAATCCTGTAAAAAATTTTTTGTGAGCCTCAAGCCCCTTAGTAATGCCTCCCTTATGTGCAGTGACATGGAAGCAGAAAGGAATTGTAGAACTGAAAGGAGAAGGAGGGTGTTATGTGAGAAATTCCAGAGATCTGCTCACTCCCAAACCAGCCATGGCTCATTTCTGGGGGCAGGAAAAAAGGGTGGGGATTGGTGGTGACTGGGTGATGAACTGTGTGTCTTCGTGTTTTTAGCTAGCAGTCTTCTCTGGCTTGGTGCTCAGATTCAAGGAGACCTTACTCAGTGTAGTTAGGATTGTGGTCAGGAATGCCAGTAACGCTGCTGCATGCCAGGCTCAGCAAGATGGACTTGGGAAAGGGCTATGAAAAAAAGGAACTTAGTCTTTCTTTTGAGAGAGGACATGTATGTACTGAACTACTCATTTTCCCCACTAGTAGGGTCTGTTTCCTGTATTTTTTACAGGTAAAGAAAGAAAACCAGGCGATGTACTTTACAGGTAGTTGACTTTGTTTTGGCCTCAAATCTTCCTGAAGTTCTTTAAAAATATTAACTCAAACTTGAAGCTTCTTTCACCCCTAAGGCACCCCAGTTAATGAGTGGTCTGTGGCAGAACAGCTTGCGGCAACAGTACACCCAACAAAGAGCAGTTTAGGGCAGATGGTGTACAATCAGCTGCATGGAAATACTGCCAGACCAACAATTCCACACAAGGGTGAATGGCAGCTCATGTGAGTGTTCAGCAGCTGGGCTTGGTTTTGCTCCTGGTTCTACAGCAGATCTCTAAGGCAACAGGCTGCTCAGTTGTGGGATTTCATAAAATCCCCAGAGGAATGAATGCTGGCTGGTTGATCAAGTCTTCAAGTTCATCTGGAGCCACAGATCTGGCAATAGAGCACAAGGGGTTGTAGATTGTACTGAATTTTTTTTTTTTTTTTTTTTTTTTTTTAACAGAGAGGAGAATACAGTCCTCCTTTTATGTTTTTCTTTTTTTTTTTTTTTTACCAGTCAGTTTGGGTCAGTCAGGCATCCAGACCCAAGGTAGCTGATACACCACAGAATTACGCTTTGTCCCTCCTATCCCTTCTCACATTGTTTCCAGCCAATGGACTATGATATTCAACTTTGTGTTACTAGAACAAGTAACTAAGGCAATCAACTTATAAAGAGAAAAGATTTATTTTGGCTCAGGGCCTCAGAGGGTACGGTCCATGATCTGGGCCACATTGCTGGCAAGCCCATGGTAAGGCAGCCTGTGATGGGTGAAGAGCATGGAAGAACAGCCTCATTGATGCCTACCTTTTCATTATGTTTCTTTTATTTTTCTCTTTAGATAGTGTGGCCCTTGATGGCAGAGATCATGGCTTTTCTTTTTATGTCTACTAACTTTCCACATCCAATTAAAACAAATGTAGAGTGCATTGAACTGTCTACTTGTAATAAGAAATAGTTTACATTTTTGGAGGAAGAGCTTCCTTGGGCTGCTTCTTGCCTAAAGAAGATTAGGTGTACAGGGGAGCCACCCAGACCCCTGGAATCATTCGATTTATCTCTTCTTATTTAGACTACTCTCTGTGCTCATTTGGGAAATTGTAGACCTGATTGGCCTGCAGTAATTAAGGGTTAATAATGTCCCTATGAAGCTGGAAGTTAGTGACTTGTGTGCCCTTCACTTCCACCCCTAGATTCTTTATTTTCTGTCTTCTTATTTTATGGAAAAAAGTAAAACAAAATTTCACTACGAAGTAACAGAAAATAAAGAAATCAACCAACCACAAATGCTGGAGAGGTTGTGGGGAAAAAGGAACCCTTCTCCACTGCTGGTGGGAATGTAGACTGGTGCAACCAATATGGAAAGCAGTGTGGAGGATCCTTACAAAACTAGAAATGGAAATCCTATTCAATCCAGCTATGCCCTACTGGGAATTTTCCCAGAACTGAAAACATCATACCATAGCGATATCTGTACAGCTATGTTTATAGCAGCCCAATTTATAATAGCCAAATCTTGGAAACAACCAAAATGCCCATCATTTGAAGAATGGTTGAAAAAGATGTGGCATTTTTATACAATTGAATATTACTCAGCTATAAAGAATGATAAACTGGAAGACTTCATATATAAATGGATGTATATTGAACATATATTCATAAGTAAAGTAAACCAGATCTACATGTGTAAATATCATATAGTCTCCTTGGTGTAAGAACTCTGAAGAAGAAATAAAAATGGAAGAGCATAACATAGCTGAATGGAAATCAAAGACTTATGGATTAAACAATGAAGTGACTGGAAGCAGAAAACAGAGGAAACATAGCAGGAGCAAAACCATGCACTTATATACACAGGATGAATCAGATATTGGTCCTAAGAAACTTCAAAAGGTTTTTCACACTGATGATAGCAATGTGCAACACTAAAACTATGCTTGGAATGCCTGTCATTCCGGTCTTTTAGATGTGTACTGCTACTAATGTAAACTCAGTTACTGCTATACTCTCAAGTAAATGGTTGGTTAACAAAAAAAACAAAAAAGGGTATTAACTGAGAATAAGAAACTGGGCAAAATGCCATAGGCTTGACATGCTACAATTTTGTACATCCTTGGATTTCTACATGTCTGCATAAAAATGTATGACTGCTTCTGTCACATTTTATAGAGATTTGTTAGAATATCAATGATTGACGGAAAATACCAATTTCAAGCTAAGTCTAAATGTTTGATATTCAGAAAAACAGTGATGTTAAGCTCAATTACCTATGTTATAGAGTAATAGTATCATGAAACTTCTCTGTTGGAGGGCTGAGAATGTAAGTGAACAGACCAAAAATTGGAGAAAAAGAAGGGCTACAAGGATAGCCAACATTTTGGTCCTAGCCCTTCAAGGTCAGTAAGGACTTAGGACATAAGAGAACCTGTGCTGTAATATCCTATAACTCAGAGGTGTCCCAAATTTTCTGGTCAAGATATTATGGGACCTCAGAGGAAAGGGATAAATGAAGTATAGTGTACCTAGGGAGACTCACGTAGAGAAAAAACATTCTCTCAGGCTTTCACAGAGAGCAAACTGGTCAAGCAATGGCTGTGACTTGTCCCGATGGCTGACACTGACAATAGTTCTACAAGGCACTGTACATGGTTCCAAAGTTGATCCTGAGGGAATTTGACCTTGGAAGATACAAAAGATGAACGTTTTGTTATACAGGTCTTGCTTTAACTTGCCCTTGATCACCCAGTGGAAAAGCTTAATTACGAGTCATAAAACACAGAGCTAGATTAGTATGATGAGCTGTAAGAGGCTTAAATCAACAACCTCCAACATTGCTAGTTTCATTGGTAACCCACTGTAATTATGGAACATTGGACTATGTATACAACTACTTCTTCTCAGTTCAAAAAGAAGAAATTTTTTTCTTTTTTTCTTTCCTTACCAATATCAATTAGAAAATTTATCATGTCTACACCCGGTGCTCTGAATAACTACTATGAGGACAACAATATGCAATGTGTTAACTATTGCAAATGTACTACTAACATGTTTTGAAACTATCATATTGTTATTTTTTATTAAAAGTAATAAAAAAGCAAAAAAACTACAAAATAACAGAATAATAATAGTTAATACACTGGGCATTATTATCTTTAAATTAGTCAATCAGAGTACAAGATATGGGCATTAAAATTTTTCCAAATGATATTAGTACAAACCTTTATTTTCATTCAAATGAGAGAAACTAGTAGTATAGCCATCTTGTATTATTTTTTTTCCTTTTCCCTTTCCCGCCATCTTAGTTCTTTTTTCCTTTTGAACAATTCCTTCCCATTTCACAATACCTACTGTACATTTTAGACCTTATTTACTCTTTCAGTTTCTCATACCAAGGAGACAATATGGTGTTTACACCTGTGAGTTTAATTTATTTCACTTATGAGTGTGGTCACAAGTTCCATTCATTTACCTGTGAAAGTCTTGAGTTTATCTTTCTTTATGACTGAGTAGTATTCCATTGTACAAAAAGACCACATCTTTTTTTTAATCTGTTGATGGGCATTTGGGTTGTTTCCAAGACTTGGCTATTACAAATTGTGCTGCTGTAAACATGGGTGCACATATATCAGAGTGCTATGGTGTTTTTAATTCTTCTAGGAAGATATCCAAGAGGAGAATAGCCAAGTCAAATGGAACCTCTACTCCTAGTTTTGAGGAGTCTACACGTTGATTTTCACAGTGGTTTCACCAGTCTGCATTTCCACCAAGAGTTGAGAAGGTTCCTCTTTCCCCACAGCTCTTCTAGCATTTGATATTGGCTGGTTTCTTGACGACAGCCATTTTTTCTGGGGTGAGATGGGATCTTAGCATTGTTTTAATTTACATCTCTCAAATGACTAATGACACTGGGCATTTTTTCATATATTTATTTGCCATTTGTATTTCTTTATCTGAGAAGTATCCATTTTTGGACTGTCACAGTGTAAAAATAATAAATAAAAAGAAAATCAGGAATTTCTAACCAAAAATGACAATGATGACATGGGTCTCATTTCCACTTGCAATCCTAGCTGGCACCAGGAATCTGTCTGTACTGGGATGTTGAGGTTCTGGGTCAACCTGAGTTTAAACATGCATTGAAGTGTGACCATAGAGATCCCCTGAGACATCAGATAGTCATCTCAGAAATGGAAAGCTAGCTTCTCCTGTTCTCCTTAAGGTTTGCTTGTTTTCTTGGAAATCTATTTTACAAAGGAGGAAACTTCAAAGAAAATCCTGCAGGTCACAGGGAGAATCTAATACCTGGGAGAGGCTTGGCTCTCCTTCCAACCATAGTTATTTTAAGTGCTCCCAGCCTACTCCACAATTTTAGGGAGGGCAAGACCTGCCGTGGGCCTGCAGAGCTGGCTAAGAACTCGCCTAGGATCCTCACTGTGGCCCTCCAGTTGTTCCCCACACATCTGAGCTCCTATTAGAGTACAGACGAGAGCATCGCCTCAGAAATTGTTTGGCTTCCATTTGCAATCAGAATGGGCATCAGTCTAATTCTGTACTATTTCTACTTGTGTTCTGTTAAGTAGGAAGCTATGTCATGGCTTAAAGTGTTAATTTCCATATGCAAACATACTAGAATATATTTATGCAAGTCTATTATGTTTATATTCATGCAAATATATGTTTGTATATATGTAATTATATATATATTTGAAAGATTAAAGAGAGAATGGAGACTGGGCAATGGGATGTGTGCCTGTAATCCCAGCTCTTGGGAGACTGTACACAGGTGGATCACTGTGAGTCAGATCTAGTAGTGAGACCTTTAACATCCTATAGACCCTTCCTTAAAATATAAGAGAGAAAGAGAGAGAGAGAGAATGGGATTAAAACAATATCTGTTGTACTTTCAGTTTTTAAAATGTAAATATAATTATTATTTATTCAATTATAGAAGTAATACATGGTAATTTGTTAAAAATTAAATATAGAAAATTACAAAAAGAAGCAGTTCACTCATCTAAAAGTAATAGCCCTTTGCATTTTGGTGCACCTGCTACATATAAAAACATATATACTTAAAAAATGATTTTTTTTTTTTTTTGTCTTTTTGAGACAGGGTCTCGCTATGCAGTTGAGGCTGGTCCTGCGCTCAATTTTGTAGCCCAGGCTGGACTCGAACTCGCACCAATCCTCCTGCCTCAGCCTCCCAAGTGCTGGGATTACAGGCGTGAGCCACTACACCCGGCTAAAAAATGATTTTAAATACAGTCTGTGTTGTTTAATGTTTAAAAATATATTTTGAGTATATCTGTCAGGATAAGCTAGGTTACACCTGGTAACATACAACCTCCAATCTCAGTATCTATCTTTTCTTTTTTCTTTTTGTGTATTTAGGACAGGGTGTACAGGGTCTCACTATGGAGATCGGACTTGTAGTGATTCTCCTGTTTTCAGCCTACCAAAGTGCTGGCATTACAGGCAAGCACCACCAATGCCTAATCTCTATCACTGTCCCAACATGCTTTGCAGGTGGGACTGGCACAGCAGGCCAGGCCCTGGCCTCTGTGCTCTGTCTAAACACGTACTTTAGTCCGCTGAGCTATCAGGCCAGCCCAATCTCTGTATCTTAACTAACAAACCTTTACTTCTTGCTCATGCAAGTCCATCTCATGCTGGCAGTGAGCCCAGCATACACTGCGAGATCACTTTTGAAGTTTGACTCCATGGAGCAGGTATCACTCCAGATGCCGCTAATTGTTGTACCTGAGAGACAAGGCTGTTCTGCAGGATCTAATGTCTGTATTTTAATACTTGCCCAGAAGTGACAGATGTGAGGGTGGGCCAGATATATATGTATATAGTATATATAGTAGGATAGTATATGGCCCCACCTACTCAAGGAGGTAATGCTGACCCAGAAATAGAAAAATATTGGTGAGCAGTACTGAAGTCCAGGAACATGAACAACGTGTCTATGTGAGTAAATATATATCCAGATCGTTATCTTCAAGAAATATGTGGCAATCAGTGTCCCATAATAAATTTAACCACACAACTTTTAAGGGGTATTTTATACTATTTCTAATTATGAAAAATTGTTCAAAAGTTGCAAAGCATTATCCTGTATATTAATTTTTGCTCCTGATTTATTCCCTTATGCTACCTTAAGTATTATATTAAATTTGGTGGTAAGTAGAATTTTAAATTAAAAACCATGAATATATGTGTAATATAAAATACTATAGTTACTTTGGAGAACAGTTTGGCAGTGTCTTATAAAGTTTAATTAACCATATGACCTAGTAATTCCCTTCTGAGGAAAATAACATATGCCCAATGCAAAGAATTGATGCGAATGTTCCTCCAGTGCTTTTCAACTTCTGAATTATGCATATAGCTAAAAGGTAGACACAATCTAAATGAGCATCGGCTGCTGAGCAGATAATCAGGATGTAGTCACAAAGGGATATTATTCTGCCATGAAAAGAATGAAGTGCTGATTGCTCAATACAGCAAACATTATGCTAAGTAGAAAAGGCCAAATGCAAAAATCTACATATTGTGCAACTCCATTCATTTGAAATGACCAGGATGGGCAAATCCATACAGCCAGAATAGATGAGCGGTTGCCTAGGAATGGGAGAAAGGGAAACAGAGAAATGATGGGTGAGGATACATGAGTCTTTACAGGATAATAAGAACGCTCGAATTTGCTATGGTGGTAGTTATTCAACTCTGTGTAAAAAACATTTTCTTGTGAACAAAATGAATAAATTTTATTGTATGTAAATTATACCTCATACAGCTGTTTAAAATATCCATAAAGTCTGAGCATATTTTTCAAGTTTCTAATTTTTTTCAAGTTTCAAACTGGCCTCCAGAAGGCAAAATGGATCACTCACAGTGGTAACCCTTGGTGCTTGTATTACTTACACAGGGATGTATCATGAGAAATGTACAACTGGCTAAAGCTTTGTAATCAGTCCTAAGGGCTTGTTGATTATTATTATTATTATTATTATTATTATTATTATTATTATTATTATTATTTTTGCAGAACTGGGGCTCAAACTCACAACCTTGCACTTGCCAGTGCAGGCACCTGTGCCACAGAGCTATCTCCCAGCCCCTCTTGTTGATTATTGATGTGATTTTGCTTATAAGATGATATGTATACCTTATCTTAATAAATGAGATACATACATATACATCCATCCATGCTTTATGTACATAACAGCGAGAAACTTAATGTCAAGCCAAAAGCTAAAAGGAAACAATGCAAATATTCTAATTATCTGTTCTGGCCATTTCATGTAGACTCCTCCTAGAGAGTCAAAAGCAATCAGATGGCAAGGTAGCATGACTTCTTGGGTCAAGGGCCAACCTGACCCAAGGTTGGGTCTTAGAGAGATGGATTCAAATTCCAGAGTAGAAGCAAAGTCTTTGCTAAAAAATGAAAGCTCCTTGTTGGGATGAATAGTTCCTCTGGTGAACTGGAATGAATGCTCTGTAAGCTCCCCACAGAAGCCGCAGGAGCCTGCCCCCTCAATCCAGCGTCACGTCTGTCTCTTCTCTTGCAGGTTGGAGTCAGGGTCCCGAGGCAGCTGAGGCTCTTGCAGAGGCTGGTATGTATACGTGCGGCCCCTCTCCAAGCCCATTCTCCTCTCTTCTGCTTGTTTAGAACCAGGTACTGCTTTTCATGCTCACCCTCTGAAGCTTGTAAACTGTTTGTAGAATTCTAGCAAAGCAAAGTATCTGGTTCTCTTGTAACTTTTCATGAAGTAGCTTTTTTTCCTTGAAAAAGCAAACAAAATGATCATTTGAGGACTATACAAGGACAAAACCTGGAGTTTTAAAGACTTCCTTCAAAAACTATCTAAATATAACTTCTGTTTATTTTTTATGACATCCTTACTCAGGAAATGAAGACTTTGTTCTTGTGAAGTAAACAGCTAGAGCAACCAGAGGGCTCACATCTGAGTATGAAAATGACATGTGGTGAACCCTGGGGGGGCCCTCAGTGCCTGCTGGAGGTTGAGAGACTGGAACTTGAGCAGATGTTTAGAAACCACAGGAGGTTATGAAGTGTGATAGCAAAACATGGTGAATTACACACAAAAAAAAGTTGCTGTAAAAGACACATGACCATCAGCTCCCCCTCAGGACACTCACCCTCACTTGGAACACACATATCCCATGATTCTTGCCATCTTCTGGTACGTTCGGTTATGTGCTTGTGGCTGCCTTCATGTCCTCAGTCAATTCAAAAGATTCATTTCCTCTCACCGTCACTTTGAATTTGAGGAAAAGCCACAGGTTGCAGTGGCAGGTCCAGTGCATAAGGTGTATGACGACGCACGTAGTACATAGTCTCGCAAGCCTGCTATCCGTGGGGCGACCCTCGGTGGCAGTGGCCTGTGCTCCCACCCCATAAAGACACTCAGGAAAGAGGCCTTTCAGAGCTGCCAAAAGCGACAAGAGCAGTGGTGGCACAGGGTGTGACAAGCAAGGCGGCTCCTCTGAGGCGAGTTAATGGCAATGCGGTTTTTACAGTAATACTTTTCAAGGTATTTTGACCATTCACTGTATGTTTTCGTCACATGATGTTTATTTATTTATTTGTTTGTTTTAATCTCAGTTTTTCCTTATGACTGTGAATTGGCAAGTTGTGAGGACACTTAGGTGAGGGGTGTACACGCCCTTCTCCTTCTCTGACAGGCATCTAAGCTGATTTGTCTTTGCAAATGTCTCTATCATTGCTACATCCGGACTGGGACCTTGGCGTCTTCTCTCTTGCTCCTCCTTCTCTTTGCTCATCTTCCCCTCCTCCTTTCCTGGCTCCTGCTCCCCATCACCCAACTTGATTAGCCTAGTATTCATTCTTCTGTGTTTTCCTCTGTGCTCACACAATCATAATAAACCTAGGTACATACACATGTCAAGAATTGTGAGGCCAGGGCTGGTGAGATAGCTCAGTAGACTAAGAACCTGCTTAGGCAAGCACCAGGACCAGGGTTCGATCCCTGGCACCATATGCTATGCCAGCCCCACCCCCAGGGCAAGCTGAGCTGGTCACCAAGTCTAGGTATGGTGGCACAGGCCTGTAATTCCAGCACTGGGGAGGCTGAAACAGGAGGATCACTACGAGTGAGACCCTGTACCAAATACATAGAAATAAAAAGCACAATAATAGTAAGACTTGTGAGGCTTCTGGAAGGTTCCCTGCTTTCCAGCTAATAGGTTGTTACTATTTCTTGAGAGTTGGCAGAAAGTAAGGGCATGTGCACGTGTGCATGTTACCACTCGCAGCAACAGCAGCAGCCAACAGACAGCATTTGCTCGATCCCTCAACCTCGGCTCCTCCACGGTGATACCAAGAAGGCCAGGTGGCACCTACATGCAGAGTAGGCTGACTACATTTGAGCAGCTTGACATGCCCGGGCAGGGTGGAGCTTATGCACATCTGTATAGGTGGCATTTCTGATCCTTGCTTTAAAACAGCGGGGACATGCACTGATCTGCGCTGCATGCTTATTATATGACAGGCATTGTTTTAAGCACCTTTTTTTCTTTTTTTTTTTTTTTTGTCTTTTTGAGATAGGGTCTCGCTATATAGTTCAGGCTGGCCTTGAGCTCAGTTTTGTAGCCCAGGCTGGTCTCGAACTCTCACCAATCCTCCCACCTCAGCCTCCCGAGTGCTGGGATTACAGGCGTGCGCCACCACGCCCGGCACCTTTTTTTCTTTTATAGTACTAGGGATTGAGCCTAGGGCCTTTAGCACGAGTTACATTTCCAGAGCAGGTCTCGCTACGTTGCCCAAGCTGGACTTGAACTTGTGTTCCTCCTGCCTCAGCTTCCTTGAGTGCCAAAATTATAGGTTTGTTCTAAATGATCTCTGTGGGCCTGGCGGGATGGCTCAGTGGTCTAAAGCGCCTGCTTGGGAAAGCTTGGGTGGCTTCAGGGACCGCAGTTCGATCCCTGGCACCACATGCTGCGCTAGCCCTGCCCTCGGGGCAGGCTGAGCCGGCCATAAAAATGAGTGAATAAACAAATAAAGGTTCTGAAACTAAATGATCTCTGTGTTATGGCTTAATTATTCCTATAAAAGTTTTTTTTACAATTTTTGGCAGAACTGAGGTTCAAGGAGACTGAGTAACTTCCAAGATGACATAGATGGTAAGAGATGACACAGATGACAGCGTTAGTTAAGAGCATGGACTCAGAAACTTCCAGACCTTTCCTGGAGAACCAGGATTGCATTCCAAAGACCTAGAAGTTTGTAGGTCTTATTTAGCTAGTATGACAAGCTGCCCTGTTAGTGATAAGTATTCCTCTATTTCTTATGATTTTCACTTAAAAGTACTTTATTTAGCATAGCTGTATCCATTATTAAATGGTAGCTAATGTTCTGTTTTCTCATATTTGGGAAGTTTTCTGCTATTACTTCTGCCCATATTCTTTTTATATAATTTGTATTGACTCCTTCTTTCTCATTGATTCCTGTAAATCTCACATTGTTCACTTTTGCATTGTCTTGCAGATGTTGAATTATTTTTTTCCTGCATTCTGGTTGTTTTTAAAAGATCCTTTCTTACTTTCACTGGCTGCAACTGTGTCTTCAAGATCTGAAACTCTATCTTCACTTTCGTTCATATGGCTCTGCCAACTTGTGATCAAGATTTTAATTTTTATATCTCTTTGAAACTGTTTCATGCGATCTATTTCTTTCCTATATTGCTCCATCAGGAACTCCATCATTTTTCTATTCTCCTCTAGTTTCTTATCAATGTCTTCTTTAGTATTACTGAAGTCTCTCATTATGGTTATCCTTTCTCTCTCTAATTCAGAGATTATTTCTGTTCTGTTCTCCTTTCTACCTTTCCGTAGTTGTTCCCCTACTTGGGATGCTATTGATTTAGACATATCTTCGTTAACTTTAGATATTATTTCTGCTCTGATTTCCTCTATACGTTTCTCCAGTTGTTTTTCCACTTCATGTATTTCTTTTTTTACTTCAGATGTTATCTCTGATCTCAGTTGTTGTATAAGTTTCTGCACTTGTCTGTCTGCCTCAGATGCTACCAATTCAGAGGTTTCATCTGTATGGTTCCTATTTTTTTCCATGGTAGTGTCTCCTGTATTGATTTGGGTGGGCAGGGGCCCTGAGATTGCATCCTACTCCTTGTTGTTATCATTTTGTATGGAAGTGACCTCTGCACTTCAGTGGCGTTATGCTGTAAGTGTCTATGGGCCTTTGGTCTGGAGCCTCCAAGTTGGTTCCCCTATAGAAGTTACCGGCTTCGTGTCAGAGCTCGGGCTGCTGGCTGTTGTGAAGCCACGTGGGTGTGGTCTGTAGGTGGAGGTGGGGCTTTGGAATTGAGGAGTCCTGGTAGGCTCGCGGACCAGATGGGTTGCCAGACGATGTATGATGGGTTCAGTAGTGGAGCTTGGGCAGGAGGGGTTCAAAACAAAAAGGGAAAGGGGAAGGGGAAAGTGAGTTAAGGATCCTAACCCAGCCGGTGCGTGTGCCTGGAGGGTCAAAACAAAAAGGGAAAGGGGAAGGGGAAAGCGAGTTAAGGATCCTAACCCAGCCGGTGCGTGTGCCTGGCGGGTTGGGGACCGGAACAGGAAGTGAGGCGCAGGAATGCAAAAGAGGAGCAGAGGGGCCAAGGAACCTTACCCGCGGGCGCGCAGACCTGGTGCGGTAGCTAATGTTCTGTTGGCACACCATAATTTATACAGCATTCTACTACTGAAGAAATCTCAGTTTATTTCCAGGTGTCTTTTTTATTTCCCCATTAAACAGTGCAAAAAGTCCCCAACAACCTCTCTTTGGTGTATACTATCGTTTAATGGTATGGCTTGTATTTTCAGTAGGAGGATTGCTGATTCAAAATAATATTTATGTTTTTAATTTGACAGATTTTATCAGATTCATTTTTGAATACTATTACTTTTAACCCTATATTAATTCCATTTCTCTCAGCAGGGACAAAAATGCACATTTCTGCTAGCAATCGATAAAACTACTCGTTTTGATTTCCCAGTCTTTTAGACATCAAAGGACACCTCCTTGTTTATTTTGCTTGTATTTCCCTGAGTATGTACAGATTTGGACATTTTTAAATAAATTTGTCAAGCAGTCAGGGCAGTTTTTTTCCAAATTGTTTTTATCAGGTCGTTTGCTTATCTTTCTATTGTGTTTTTACCCCCTCGTTGTGAATTTATCAGAGATCTTGGCATATTGTAATTTCCTTCTGTCTTCTGAGGTAGAAGATTCCTCTACAAATCTCTCATTTTCCTGTTAACACTGATCGTGGAATATTTACCATATAAAAGTTTTGAGTTCATAAGTAATAAACACATCTATCTTTTCAAAAAAAAAATATATATATAGTTTCTAAATTTTCATCCTTGACCACACTGATTTTCTTCACTCAGTAGCTTAGCTTATTTATATAATCTTTTAGATTTTCTTAGAAACCTCTTAAAATTTTCAGAAATCCTTATGTTTATATTTATTGTAATTTTTTCAGTACTGGGGATTGAACTCAGGGCCTCCATACTGAGCCACATTCTAAGCACTTTAAAAATTTTAAATTTTGAGACAAGGTCTTGCAAAGAATCTCAACTGCCTAGGCTGGGCTCCCGGAGTGCTTTCTTGGTTTATAGAGATGTATAGCCACCCCTGGCTTCTCTGTTATAAATTTGTAACCTAAACCTTGCCTCCCTCAACATACTGGAATGATCTCTCCAGCAGTAGCCTTGGCCTGTCACGCTCTGCTGTGAGTGTCTTCAATGGCTGTGTCACCTGTAGGGTGAAATCCAAGCACCCAGGTGACCCTGCGCTGTCGGACTCCTGCCCGTGTGCAGACCCAGTTCACTGTGGGCATCTTGTCTGTCTGCTGCACAAACCACCTCACCCCACCTGCCATCCTCTCTATGAGCCCCACTTCACTAAGGAATACAGTGTGTGTGGTAGCAGCTGGGAAATATCTTTGTCTTCTGTTTTTCGAGTAATAACAGTGCGTGCTGTATTTCTGTCCAAGAAAGCGAAGAATGAATGTTTCCTAAGCATCTCTGGACTGCCATGCAAGAGTCTCCCTCTGTGTGAGGGAGAGTGGAATCAAATGATTTCTTCAGAGGTAGTGGAACTCCTCATTAGGGTGTCTGAAGAATGGTTAGGCCAGAATAAACACCACAAGGTTAACCTTGTGGGAGGAGGCCCTGGGGCCTGGCAACTGCTGTCCCAAACATTCCCCAGTCATATTTCCAGATGGCAGTGTGGGTAATTCAGGACACCAGGGTGGCTTGATTGTAAGTAACTCACATGAGTCATACAAAAACTGTTGGTCCCTTAGGCAGCTAATTAAGACACTCCCTGCCTCAAACTACTTTTCCATCTGTTTTGATTTTGTGGGAAAAAATGATGAAGGAATTACATTGTATCACAGGAAGATGAGCTTTTGCCCCTATTTTGTAGTTCATATCCTCAAATGAAATTGTCACTTCAGTGGAAATATGGAAGATATGTTGGAGTTTCGAGAACTGTGTAGAGGGAAAAGTTGAGGCAACTGTTTTATTATGCCTTTCAGTTCATGACATATTTCCTTGAACTTGTACCACTTGAAACTCTGTATTTGCTTCACAGTGTCACTTCTGGACTCTTTTCACCTGAATGTCTGTTGCTCTTCTTGCCATGTGCCCTCATTTTTAAACCAGCCAGTTTACTGTGTGGGGCTGGGCCCAGGATCATTTCTGTTTTCTTTTGTGTTCCTAGAATGCTCTTTATGTTTTCTTCCATACAAATTCTACATGTATTTTAGAATGTATTCTTGCATTGTAAAGACCTTGCTGACTTATCTTTCTCTTATAGTCTTGAAGATTTAGATTAAGTCCAATACATGTGTTTTAAATTACTCTCTATCCTGTGAGCTAGGAATTAAAAAGAAGAGAGAGTAGAGGATGAGAACAAGATGGAGAGGAGAATGAAGGAAAAGGGGAAGAGAGAGAGAGAGAGGAAGAAGAGAGAAGGAGGAATAAAAAGAGAAAGAAGAGGAGAGAAGGAGACTAAGAATGCATGGTTTTTCCTTCCAGGAGCTTGCAGCATAGCAGGGAGGGCTAAGGGAATGGTAACCAGAGCTGTTAAAGACATCTACATAATTGATTCTAGTGGATTCCAGACCACAAATTCTGTACCAACCTGCCAGGGCTGTGCTGCGTAAGCAGCAGCAGCAACTCCTGGAAAAGCAACTGGAGAGAAGCAGCAAAATTAAAGCAGTGAAACCAGGATTTTGAAACTTCTGAGCTTGTCTGTTGGGCGCCCAAGCTATGGTCCATCTCCCTCCTACAATATCGTGGAAGATCTGTTGCATCCCTGGTCTTAGCTGCAGGCGTAAGAAGATGCTGTAATAGGTGATGGCTTTCATGTCTTCTACTTTTCACATTTTAAATTCATCAAAATTATTTATCTTGTAAGAATAAATCAACATGACATCAGTCATCTCAGTACCAAGGGAAGGTTTTCAATTATTTTAAAAATAGCACTGGGCAAGAACTGTGTACTGAGGAGCTGAATTCTTCTTGGCGTGCTGCGTGGCTAAAATTACAAACTTCTGTGGAGCTGAGATATAGATTTAATAAGCGTGCTCTCAGCCCCCAGAGCGGCCTTCTTCCATGTGAAACCGTTAAGTGACAAGTTGGCAGAAGATTTTGGGGAAAGCATCAGAATATGGCAGCAGCCCAGGACAGATCCAGCTTGATCTTCTTTCTTCCCTATTTACAACTTTATGGGGAAAAAGAGGTTGATAAGTAAATCTGGAATGAGCAACAAAGACTGAGCAATGTTTGCTAAATGTTTGGAGTTCTGCATCTTCCTGGTTATCTGGTGACTAACCAGGGACTTTTGACTGGCACTCTGGGTTTTCTGCCCTTTACCTGCAGCAGTCAGTTGAATCACACAATAAATGACGTTAGCCTGCATTGGTTAAAAAAATAGAGGATCTGACTGGAGAGTGTCTTTTGTTTCTTCTTTTCTATATTGCCTTTATAATTTATTCTGTCATCTCTTCCAAAAAACTTCCATGCCATTTTTCATCTGAAGAAGCCTAGTTTATAAATCATAACAAACAAAATATCTATAGCTTAGAACCAGCACAGTGCCTGAAATAACTAATAAATGACCGAATTCCACCCAAGGACAGGTCATGTTCTACTAGGGCTCAACCTGAAGCATGGACAGAGACAGGGCAGGCCATCCTCCTTCATTACTCCATAATGTCTTCTGCAAAACTCAGTGCCTAAAGCAACAGCCACTTGATAATGTGATTTTGTGGGGCCAGAATGTGAGCAGAGCCCAGCCCACTGGTTTTTCTGGCTGATGATTCCCATGGGGGTTGCTGGTGGCATTCAGCTGTCAGACAAGCTGATCACAGCTTCTTCCTAGGCTGCACTGGGCAGGGAGGCTGGGACTGGGCCAGCATCTACACCTGGCCTCTGTAGCCAGCAATGCCAGGCTGGCCGGATATCCCACACGGTAATTCAAGGCCTGGACAAAGCGTGTTCCAAAAGAGCTGAATGGAAGCTTCCAGGCATCTCATGGTCTGATCTTGAAATCCCAGAGCATCTCTTCTGGTGCATTTTCTTGGTAATGTGAACACTAAGGCCAAGATGCCAAGGGTAATGAATTAAACTGCAACTCTCAATGAGAGAAGAGTTTGGAAGCCTATTTTAAAATGATTACATATATATTCTGTATATATTCTTTATGTATACATCCTTCACTCTTTGCCCCTAAGGCAGAAGAGCACAGTATCTATTTGTGGAAGGACATACCAAAAACTGTTAAGGATGACCCCTGAGGCCTCAAACTGTGACTCTAGGCTGGGAGGGAGACTCTCACTTTTCATTTTATTTCACTATAATGGACTGTTTTTACCATGTGTATACAACTTGAGAATTTTGGGAGAATTAGTTTAATATGTAAATAAAATGGAGAATAATAAAGCTGGAATTTTCTTTTTTCTTTTAACAATTTTAAAATTTTTATTAGTACAGGTTTTTAATACATAATGATTACATTCATTTCAGGGAGTGGGTAATATAACACACCTCAATTCTTTATTTCCCCTTCTTCTACTTTCTTGATTGTGTTAAAGTAATTTAAAGCCTACTTTGGGAGCCAGGGATATAGCTCGGTGGAATAAGTGCTTGCTTGGCAAGCACAAGGTCCTCAGAACTGTCTGCAATAGTATTTTAGATTCATAGCTACATGAACATTAACCATGGACCACTTTTTGTGCACCAGCTCAGGTTTGGAGATAGAATATATTTAATTATGCATAATTTATGAAGAAAACCTGTTACTAGAAATAACACAGATCACAGTCAAGACACTTTCAACACATGATTTAATTCATCTTGCAGCCCTCTTTTTGGGAGAGAATGAACTATAAATTTTAATAATAATAATTATAATAATAATAAATACCACTTCTGACTTGGCTTGCGTCTCCATAGAAAGGTACCATAGACTGAGTAGTATAGACAACAAACTTATTTTTTTCACAGTTCTGGTGTCGGTAAAGTCCAAGATCCAGATCTAGAAAGGATTGGTTTCTAGGTTAGGCTTTCCTCCTGGTCGTCTTCTGGCTATGTATTGGTGTGGCTTTTCTTAGTGTCTGCACATGCTGGGGGACACAAGCAATAGTTGATTCCATCAGGAGGGCCCAGCCTCATGCCCTCATTTAGCCATGGTCCCCTCACAGAGGGCTGTACCCTCAAACACTACACCATTGGGCATGGAGGCTTCAGCCTAAGGGCACAAACCTTCCAGCCCATCAAGTGTGTTGTTTGCTTAGCCAGTGCCCAGCATCAGAAGACTGCTGCTCACAGTGGCTCTCCTCTTGGAGATCCCTCTCTTGGGCTTTTGTTGTCTGCTGTCCTCTGAGGTGGTGCTGTTTTGGAGACAAGAAAGGCAACAAAGGGTTTTGTTGGGCTCTTAAATGCGCACCATCAGCTGCTGCCCTTATCAGAAGCTTGTAAGATAAACTGAGGCACAGATTTAGGGTCTCATTTTTCTGGATTCTAATTTCCCAAATAGTTTCTTGACTTCAGTATCGATTCCTATTTTATAATAACACAACTGCAGTCCAGATAGAAAATTCTTGAAAATAGTTTTCCGAAGTGGATCTCAAAATGAATTTGAAAGTGGGAGCCTTTCTTTAGGCATGTCCTGCAGGTGTGGTCAGAGCAGTGGTCCTGCACTTGTGTCCTAAAATTGGATAGCAGAAAAACATTACATGCACCATACACTGTACATGTTTCTAAGCTTTATGGAACTGTGTAAGCAATATGTCTTTTCTGTTAAATTGGAAGTCTTTGCTGTGTTCTCCTGAAAGTTAGCTTAAGGGAGTTGCTATAATGCTATGTTCAGATATCATTGTTTTTATGAGTAAAGAGAATTTTAAATGGAGGCATATGAACAAGACAAAGAACAGAGGCCTGAACCACATGCTAGTGACTATAAAGCTGAAGAGGGTTTTCTTTATTAATAAACCTATATCTCTCCCGAAGTGTTTGACTCATCCTTCCATGCGTCAGTGAGAATTCTGTGTCTTTATTTCCACAGAAAACCAAGCCCTTGGTGACAGAATTTTTGGTAAAGTCCACCATTATTTCTCGTTATGCCTTCACCATGGTTTCCTGCAAAATGCTGAACAGAGCTTCTGAGGACCAGGAAGTGGAGTTCCAGATGCAGATTCCAGCTGCAGCTTTTATAACCAACTTCACCATGTAGGTGACACACTGGTTGGACAGAGATGTCTGTGTGGGTGGTCAGAGTGGGCCTGGGATGAGGTGAGGGCCACAGCCTCCAACTATAGGGACTAATACCCCACTAAGAATATGGATCCTTATAAGTAGATCGGAAGGTTACTGCTTGCTTGCTTGCTTTCCTTTCTTTTTTCCTTCTTTCCTTCCCTTTTCTCCTTTTTAAAGTTTCCATTCTATCTCTCTTTTTTTAATGTTTGTGTATTTGGTACAGGGTTTTGCTGCTTGGCTTGGACTCATAGTGATTACAGGCATGTGCTACCATGTCTGGTTTCATTGGTGCAGGGACAGTGCAGCATATGGTGCCAGGGATCAAACCCTGGTCCCTATGCTTGCCAGGCAGATGCTTAGACCGCTGAGCTATCTCCACGGCCCTCCATTCTCTTTTGTTCTATTGCTCCAGTCTTTCCTCCTACTTTTACTTTTTCTTTTCCCACATCCTGGTCCAGCCTGGGCCAAGTCCTCTTCAAGAGGATTGGTATACTTCTATTCGAAAAAGTTGCTTTGTTCTAGAGATTCCAGTGGGGAGAAATGTCCAATGAATTAATGAATTAACTAAGGAAATGATTTTAAGTGGTAGTAAATGTTACAGTACAGAGATGGCATATTTGATCTAAAGGAACTTTAATAGTAAGGGAAATCAAGGAGGTACCTTGGACCACGGTTAAGTGGATACTTGAACAAATATCATGAAACCCTGGATATACTAGATTGAGGGTATTTCCTCTTTTTTGGTCCAAGAGATATAGATATACAAAACAGGGCAGGTGTTTGGGTTTAGGTTTTGGCATGGGGAAGATTCAAGTTGAAGAATCTCCATGGTCATGTGAGCAGATCTTGCAATTTTTCTGCTGGAGAATCATAGAGGTCCTGATTGGGTCTCACTGTTGGGACCTGTTGAAAATCGCCCTAGAATGAATTTAATGACTCAGGCTGGTGGTGAATCTGGAATGCACTCTACCTGCCTATTCCAAGATGCAAATAAAAATACTTTCTTGAGTTAACATGGTTTTGAGCTCTATGTTTGAATTTGCCTGGGAGCTGCATGCTACTGACACAGTTGTCTCTTGGGTTTCAGGCTTATTGGAGACAATGTATATCAGGGTGAGATTACAGAAAGAGGAAAGAAGAGTGGAGATAAGGTCAAGGAGAGAAGGAACACAACCACAGAAGACAATGGGTGAGTATTGTTGAAGGAAGTAAGTCCAGCGAAGCCAAGGGTTATACTTTCTGCCCCTTTGCCTACTCCTTTTTCCTTCCCTCCAAATAGTTTTACTTTTATTTTTGATTAAGATAATAAATATATGTCATTCACAATATAATAGAGAAGCATTCACAGCCAAGAGAAAATTTTACTAATCCTGTTGCTTAGTTCTTCCTAGCAATACTTGCTTCTAATATTTCTAGAGTTTTCTTTGTAATTACCTAACTCTAACTTGTGTAATGTTGCTTTTCCCCGATTTCTTAATAAAATTAAGATATTATCTGTTGACTCTTTTCTGTGACAGAAGAGGATTTAGCAAATTTATAATAATTCTAGCTCCGCATTCTAAATTTTTATATTATTTTATCTCTTCTTCCCTTAGTAAAGTGTTTAGATTATTTTGGTTAGCCCTACTTTCTTAATGACAATAGTCTATCTTTCACTCTATTTCCTGTCTCTGTAATGTAATCATTTATGTTCACACTGTTGGTGTTATTAACATTTAAATTCTAGTCTGTAATGATCACTGCAATCTTTGTCTCTACCCTGAATCTGAACATTTAAGAATCAATAAATAGTATTTACTTTTTAATGACTATATAAATCACATTAACTGCAAAGCCATCTGGCACAGCCCAACATGAAGGTCTCCATTCTCTTTGCACAAATGTGACCTAAAGTTATATATATATATATATATATATATATATATATATATATATATAAAACCTAAACAGAGTGGTGTGGACTCATACACCTTTAATAAAAGAGCACAGCTTCAAGCTAGCTCTCTAAAGTCATAAACGATCCAAAATGTGCCTGGAAGACCAAGCTGTGGGCTTGCTTTGACAGAGGAAAGCAATGAAGTCTTCAGAATCAGATAAGAGATTTTCAGACGCAGCGTTCCATATTTATCTCAGTGCTGCAGTTGCCAAGGATAGAGAAGCCTGCTTTCCTCAAGCTACAGGCCTGCCGTCATGGCCTCACACACCGCCCTGTGTTGCGTGAGCCCCTCCAAGCACGGCTTCCTGAACTTTTGCTTCACCTACACTCCGCCCTTCCCCCAGCCCTGTAAGAACCGTTCCCTCCCTCCTTCGTTTGGCGAAGTGCTGTCCAGTGCCTCCTGTATGTGGTCTCCCTTGCTGCAGCAAATCACTAAAACCTCACTTTGTTGAATTACAGCTGTGTGCCAGGTTGTCTGCATTGAAGTCAGTCACAACCACGGCACAGTGCTGCTGATTTTGCCATGAAGGGTTTATCGGTCACTTCTGTTTCGTTCATTCTGTCTGATGCACCATGTAACTTTTCCCTCTTAATATCAGTTCCTCTAGTTTGGTTCCTGGAAAGAGGTGTACAGGAAGCCTGTCAGCTCAGGCATGCATTCGGGTGTGGGCTTGGAAGGATCTTCCCTGGTGCTCTGTCACACTCCTGTCTTTGGGGTCCTCCTGCACCCCCAGTCTGCAGTTTCTTGGAGATTCTTCCAACAGCTTCTTCCATCACCTTCTGAGCTTGGGCATTCTTTCTCTGTACAATCCCTGAGTCTCTAAAACTTTCTGAACTGTCTTGGGCCTAAGGGTTGCTCCTCCCACCCTTCCTCTTTGGCGATCCTCTTGTTCCAGAGAACCCTGCCTCCAAGTAGTGAAAGCCTTGGGGGTAGTTGGTATTTTTATAAGTGTTACTTCCTCTTTAAGCTCATCTGCTAAATTTTTACATAAGTGCAAACATATAACCATATATTAGCTAGTATAGAAAGGGTCAGAATGCATTGGTGGTCCCTGCAGAGGGCAGAATGCAATGCACAGCTAGACTCCAAAGCTCTCTCTCCCAGCAGTCTTCCTGTTCTCACCAGTTCCCAGAGGTCTGTCTCAGGGCGAGGCTGGAGGGGGTCTCAGGGCAAGGCTGAAGGGGGTCTCAGGGCAAGGCTGAAGGGGGTCTCAGGCTTTGAATTCTCTCCTGCTCAGCATCTTTCTGTACTCCTCCGCTAGCCCTGGTCTTTGCTTCTTCCAAAAACTAACTCATTTCCCGTTCCCAGGATGCACCTGGCTATGCTCACGGATCTTCCAGGCAGGTGGTGTACAGCACGTGCCTGAGGGCTCCCTGCCCCGCACCTCCCCCCAACCCCGCATTTCTTACTCCAGTCCTACCTGTGGCCCCTTTTGCCTCCCTGCCAGGGACAAGGGCACCGACACATTCAGAGCCTCTGTAGTGATTCCCAGCAAGAACAAGGCCGCCTTCCTGCTGAGTTACGAGGAGCTTCTGCAGAGGCGCCTCGGCAAGTACGAGCACACCATCAGCGTGAGGCCTCAGCAGCTGGTGGGGAAGCTGACGGTGGAGGCGACCATTACGGAGCGCTCCAGCATCGCGGCCCTGGAGGTGCTGCCGCTCCGCAACAGCAGGCAGAGGGGCGGCTTGCGCACAGAAGGTAGGCCCTGGCTGCGGAGGACCAGCATCCTTCCCCGAGGCTTTGAGTTCCTGAGTGTCCTGTACAATTTTATTTTTAGAGAGCTGGGTCTGTCAGGGGATTGAAAGAGTGTTTCGAAGTTGAGACAGAAATCCCACTCTGGGGAGTCTCTTGCCGGCAAAGCATTTAAATATTGTGGATGTTATAAACAGGAGCCTACCTGATTGTATTTGCAGAGCACAGCAAAAATATTCCATCAGCTTAAATGGTTAACAATAGGGAAGGCATTAGTGAAATGCACCAATTAAAAAGTTTGGCATATAACGAGAAAAAAAGTCAAATTGTACATACACCATAATGTCAAATATGTTAACTGTATTAACTACAAACATTGGCCAAAGATTTTTTTAAAAATTATATGGTAAAAGATTAAAAAATGGTTAAAGGTAAAGAATTGCATCGAATTACATGAAATAGCTATATTATGCACATGGATAAATTATAGGGTTGTTTTCTAAAATTTTTAACATTCAACAATGTTATAGTCTTTTATTGTTTTCTAAAGAGTTAAGGATTGAATTTGGGGTCTTGTGCATGCTAGATAATACTTTACTATTGAACTGTGCCCTCAGATCATTTTTCTTAAACTAAAAAATGAAAAATATATACTTTAGATTTGGTTTGAGACACAGACTTCTGGATTCATTAGCAAAAATCAGCAAGTTTAGTTTTTCTCCAACTCTGATTTTTAAAATAGAATCTCACTAGTCAAAATGTTTATGCAAAATTCAATTTAATCTAATTTCCATCACCATTATTTTTAACTAATAGATTATATTAATTTTTTTGTGTTGTATACTATACTTGATATGCCAGTAAAGATTAGTGCCAAAGGAGTATTGAGGCAGATTTATTAGCAATTGTAAAGGACTGGAATTACTGTTAATTCTGGTGTGGCAGGCAGGGCTCTGCTAAATGATAGCCGAGTAAGTGAAGTGTACAGAATCTGAGCCAGGACTCTAGGACAGGCCTGAGGGAGAAGAGAGAAATGACTAGACAAACAGAATAACAGAGCGTAGGTACTGAAGACAGAGCAAAATACATGGACAACGTGGAGCTGGTACAGGAAGGGCCAACGGTGTGGAAGAAGTGCTTTCTCCACACCGTGTATGGTTTAGTTAGAGATTTTGCTTTGAGAGGTTGCTCTCCTATGAAGATGGAATGTCCCTTGCATCTGGGTAGACTTAAGTCCTTTGCTACAAGTTGACATCAAAAGCCAAATTGACACTTACAATCTGGATCTGAGAAAATAAAATTGTTGCCAAGGGCTCTGCATTCAGAAATGGCATGAGACACAGCACATTGTTTTGTCTGCTGTTTTTGTTTTATGGAAAAAATACGTGCCATGGTTGAAGAATATTGGTGATAGCTCCATGGTTAATGGATATTAGCATAGTTATTGACCATTACCTTGAAAGAAATTACTGCAACCAGGTAAGACCAGTTACACATCTATATAACAGGGATGACCGCCCTCTTATAAGGGCATCATGAAGAATTAGTGGGTGTAAAGCAACTGGCCCAGATTAAGAGCTTAATGATTGCCATGATTATTACTATTATGATTTTTATGATCACTTGTTTGCTTTTTCCTCAGAGAATGTTATAAGATCATAGTGCGTTGGCAGGCAGGCTAGTCTCATTACCTTTGTGTTCTTGTGGGACTTAATTCAATGTCTTTTAAATAACTCATCACTAACTGAGTATCTTCAAATTAGAGAAGAAAAGAAAACACATACACACATATTGGATAATTTTTAAAATTTCATTTCTCTCCAATCATAATGGAAGGGGAAATTTTCCCATACAAAAATCACAGGAAAGCAGTATTTTTTTGCAGGGGGAAGAAGGCTCAGTCAGAGTTGGCAGGATCTCATGGCAGACAGTGTCTGGAAGGTGTGTCTGAGATGAATACCTAGGTTTGGTAAATCCATCTGTAAGAGGTTCAGAGAGCAGGCACGTTGTAAAATGATACATATGCACTTAGCCCCATTTTCAGAACCGCTGTGCTTCTGCAGAGCTGTGCGCATGGTGTGGTATGTGTTTGTGTGCTTTACGCTTGGCTTACAACTGTTGGCTGAAAGGTTGCTTACTGTTTACACTTAGCGCTTGCTACTACCTCAGAGGAATGTTTCCAGACCATTGATCTCCTGGGATCTGTTTATTTTTAAGAACATTGTTTTCCTAACTCTTTATACTGAGGCAGATCCTTTGCCTTCAAGAACATGGAGATTTCAGGAACATTCCCAGGGCCAAGGGCAGAGGACTGATTCCCTCTTGGCTACTTCACATTTCCATCTCTTTTTTTATAGCTCAGCTGGTATTATTTCTGCAAAATGTTAGCCCTGGCAGTGTGCAGGACAGGATGTTGTGCTTTTGTCTGGACACCACAGCATGTTTCCAAACGAAGTTCAGGGTCGAGATCAAACTACGACTGGGCTTGCAACAGAGCATGCCCTGTAGCTGTGTGTAGGTGGCCCAGGCCATCTGCATCTGACTGGGGTTAGACAGATCCATTTGGCCACACAAATCTCTGGCCACGAGAGCCACTTTCATCTTGGGAGCTGCAATTCTGGGTAAGGACTACTATGAGTTAGGTACTAGACTACTTGCATGTAGTGCTATCCCATTCAATCTTTATGATAACTCGTATAGGCTATAGATTAATCTGCATTTTATTTATGAAGAAGCTAAGGTTTGCAGAGCGTCAGAAATATTGACAGTGTCTTGGTTACTTTTCTGTTGTTGCTGGGAAAACATATCTGACACCCAAAACTAAGGAAGGAAAGGTTTATTAAGATCAGTTTGTAGAGGTTTCAGTTCATACTCTGGCTCCAAGGCAGAGTGGCACATGGCAGAGGGCAGCAGTTCATGGCAGAAAACAATGAAATAGCAAAAAGGGAGGAGCAGCAGTGGCAGTGGCAGCAGTAAAGGTGGCCCCTCTCCCTTCTTTATATTGCTTTCAGACTATCCATGGGTGTAGCACTCATAATCCCATCATTAGATCATGATTTTTTTTTTCTTTTCTGTATTTTAGGGAAGGGTCTACAGGGTGTTCAGGGTCTCACTACCAGATCAGACTCATAGTGATTCTCCTGTTTACAGCCTCCCAAGAGCTGGGATTACAAGCGTGCATCATCATGCCGAGTCTCAATTGCTGTCTCAGTGTGCCCCAGGGCAGGGGCAGGCACAGCAGGCTGGGGACCAAGTGGATCATAAGTTAATAACAAGCTCTAGAAGCTGCACCATAGCTGCATGAGGCTTTGGGGGTACAACTAGACACAAACTATAATAGCATCTCATATCGATTTATTACTAGAAATGAAATGTAAAAGTAGATCCATCTGACTCCAAGTTCATGCTCTTAATCATTGTACTATCCTACCTCCTCCTTAAGTAGAAGTTTGTAAATGGTGTGAGTTTGAATTCTAAGTCACGTAATAGTCAAACATAAAAATAAAAAGACAGGCTAAAAATAAATAGAATCTATGTTTGCCTCTATTTACTTGTGTGGTGGATCCAAGCTGTACCCCTGATCTACTGACTTCTTATCAATGTGACAGTTAATTTTGTGAGATATAAATTATAAGTGAAAGCATTATAATTTCTATATTATTAAAATAACAACACATGTAAATGGCTCAAAATCTAAAGGCTCACGGGTTGGCACAATAAAGATAAAACCCGGTCTAGTTTGCCCCCCTGCAGTCCACTTTTTTAGTCCTTTGCCCTTTAGTCCTTTGTCCTTTGCCCTTTAGATATTCTGATGCATAGTGGGTTCAGTGGAACAGAAAATGCCATACATCACTTAATGACCTGAAACGTCCTGCGATCTCTCTCTTTAAGCTAGTTGCCATTAGCTGAACATCAAAGAGCATCCTTGCACAGCTGAGAAGGTCAGAAGAGACCTATGAGGCTATGTCTGCTGCAGTGCAGCATGTCTCTATGTAGTGAAAGTCTTTTTAACAGTAGAAAATTCCCAGATCTTTATTTTGATGAATTCATGCACCTGCAATATTTGAATGGCAATGGAACACACCCCTCTCACAAAATAAAACAAACTAGGGGGATATAAATGAAGGTTCATTTTGTAGTGAAAAAAAAGTTAGGATAGATATACAGCTGCTTTCTCTTAGTTCAATGAGAAGAAAGATTTGTGCTAATAGTGTTTAGACAAGATATCACGTCTGCATCTTGCACTCTGAATAACTACTACAAAGGCAAATATGCAATGTGCTCATGAAACTGTCTCATTGCTATTTCTTTCTTATTGAAATTAATATATATATATATATATATATATATATATATAGAGAGAGAGAGAGAGAGAGAGTAGAAGGAATATACTCTAAAATAATGTTAAAATATAGTAAATAGTAAAAAAGCCAGAATCATAGCCATTTATTTTCATTATCAAGTAGTATATACCATATATAATTGTATGAACGGTGATAAAAATATTAGGTGAATGCTTATTAAAATTTATTACAGTAAAACACATAACACATTTTCCATTGATAGTCTTCAAAACATTTAACTTAAACACACCCATCTCATCATTTTCTTTTAAATCTTTTTTTAAAAATTCATTTGGTACAGAGTCTCGCTACACAGCTGTGACTCAAAGTGATCCTCCTGTCTCAGCCTTCCCAGAGCTGGGATTACAGGTCTGTGCTACACCTAGTTTTGGTGGCTGTGTTTCCATACAAGTGCACTACAGTAGGAATGTTTATGGCAGGGTCACCACAAACATGTGGGCAAAGAGTTGTACCTGACACGACAACAGCTTTGACCTTCCTGGGTGATACAACATTTCCAGCTCCATCATAATCTTCACAGAGCCGTCCTCAATGTGGCCCTTGCAGGTGCGTTCTGTGATCGACCAGAATATCACCGCATGGCACATTCCAGTATTTGAAATGAAGCATTCCCCGGAATGTCACAGGGATGCACAGTCTTCTCTAGTAACAGGCAGAAACAGACGCTCCAGTGGTGCCCCTTGAGCAAAGCTGGCTACCCACTGACTGTGTTTATGATTTCGTAAACTTCCTTCTGCCCACCTAAGGCACTTAAGTTGACTATGATTTTCACTATGTTGGTGGAAAATATTAATTTACGACCGTATCCTTGATCACCTGTAGTAAGATAAAGTGGAAATACTTTCCTTTTTAATTACATCTTTGACTTTCTATCAGTGACTCTCAAGCCTGACCATATCCAAGAGTAACCTGGGAGGGCAGAGAAAGAAATTTAGACGTCCAACTCCCACCCCAGACATAGGAGTTAGAGTGGATAGGGGAGTGCTTCAGGGAGCTGTTTTGGGGATGTGGTATTCTCTATATTTTTCTTTTTTTTTTTTTTTTGTGGGACCAGGGTTTGAACTCACAACCTTGCACTTGCCCAGCAGGCACTTGTGCCTCGGAGCTATCTCCCCAGCCCCACTCTATATTTTTCTGAAAAGCTTTAAGAATTAAAAAAAAATCAGTTATTTATAAGGTTAAAGGGTAATGCTGAATAATTTTTTTTTGCCACTGAGCAGGCATGATTCTATAACTTTATCCTTTATATTCCTTGATTTTTATTTTATTTTATTTTTTCTGTAGTTAGGACAGGGTCTTCAGGGTGTATAGGGTCTCATTACATAGATTGGACTCATAGTGACTCTCCTGTTTTCAGCCTCCCAAGTGCTGGGATTACAGGTGCAGGCTGTCACACCCAAGCTTATTCCTTGTTATTTATTTATTTATGTACTTACTTACTTACTTACTTACTTATTTTTGCAGTACCAGGGATTGAATGTAGGACCTTGTGCTTGCCAAGTAAGCACTTACTCCACTGAGCTATCTCCATGGCCCTATTCCTTTTTTTTTTTTTTTTTTTTTGTCTTTTTGAGACAGGGTCTCACTATGCAGTTGAGGCTGGTCCTGAGCTCACTTTTGTAGCCCAGGCTGGTCTCGAACTCGCACCAATCCTCCTGCCTCAGCTTCCCAAGTGCTGGGATTACAGGTGACATTTTTCTTGAGTTTTGATGGGTATAGTATGAAATTTATCCATTTGAAGTGTCCAGCTCAATGCTCTGTGGTGTATTTGCATTAATCATCCTAATCCAATTTTAGAGCATTTCTATCACCCTCAAAACATCTTTGTACCTATTTTCAGGCACTCCCTGTTCCTGCCCGAGCCAGAGGCAACTACCAATCCACTCCTGGTCCTTTAGGATTCCTCTGATAGCTATCATTTGCAAAGCACCACAAGTGTTTCTGATAGTTGCTGAAGATTAGGAAACCTTAACTTTGGGCTTCTGAATAGAATTTAGGTGTGTTAGCTCTGTCAGGATTCTGACTAAATACACACCCTTTCAATTAAACAAGATTGTCCTTTAATTCCATAGAGTTTTCAGGATATCTTGGTTTTTGATCTGTATTAAAATCCATATTATTCCTCTTTCCAAAAAAACATTTAAGATGAAGTTCAGTATAGAATCATATGCACCACAGAAACAAGTTCCTATATCTGAACTTGTGCTCATCAAGATGAGAACTTTATGTTTTTACTTTTTTAAATATGGAAACTTTGGTGGTAAAACTACCAACAAGAAATCTCAAAAGGGCAGGTGAGACATTGTATAATCTCAATGTAGTAAGTTAGGTGTCCTGTCTTGGTCACCTTTTCATTGCTGTGACAAAATACCTTGCACCCACAAATTGAAAGGGGAAATGTTTTATCTAGTTAAAATAAAACCTTATTTTAAAGGCTTATTATAGAGGTTTCAGCTGAAGCCATCTGGCTCCAAAGCAAGCAGGATGGCAGGGGGCATGGCAAGAAACGGTACATGGCATGGTGGGTGGGAAGCAGTGAGACTTCCTTTTTCTTTCCTTGGTTATTCCCTCTGGGCTTCAAGACTTTTGGTTAGTGCCAGGCTGCAGTGTGTTTTCCCTTCTCAGTAAGTCCATTATCTGCACCCAGCACTGCTTAACTGATCAGGGCACTCATCCAGTGTCACGTACCCTTGATTACCAAAGCCCCACGTAGGAGGGCATGAGGACTTGGGCACATTTCAGGTATAAATCATCATATGCTCCATGTTGGAAAATAGAAATATGATCATTTATAATATCCTGGTCACAGGAAAGACTTTCTCTTATTAATTTATTTCCCTCACAGCTTCTTTGGCTGGTGGGAGCTGTTCCTTGTGGGTCTTTGCAGCTCTCATCTTCCCACTTAGAGAGGACATCCTCCTCCTTCCTTTCAAGTCTGGCTTAAAGTCAGCCTTGATCAAGCTTGCAGTGTGGAGTAGCGCCAGGAGCTGAGTTTATCCCAAACTTCCATGGACATTAGAGTTACACAGGGAGCTTTCATAAATTTATTGTTCAAACTTCACCCATGCCAAGACAAATATAGCAGAATTACTGGGGATAGAAACCAGGTGTTAGTATTTTTAAAAAAAAACTTCTTGTGAGTTCCATGTTCAACAAAGTTTTAGGTCTAGACCCTGACTTCTTGTGCTTGAACATTATTTGTCATCAGTTCCTTCTCTGTCATTCCTTAAAACTCTTTCTAGGCTGCTGCCTCTGTCTCCAGTTCCCATCCCTGGAAGGCTTCATGAGTGACCTCAAGTCCTCATCTCCATTACAACTGAGAGACTGATATGATAGTTTCTCACCCTGTTACTAAAGGGAAATTTCAGTTCTTGTATCGAAGTTGCCCATGTAACTATTGTCATATTCTCTTGACAACTGATTTACCACTGAGGAGGGCTTCACACTCAAGAATTTGGAATGAGGACTGGGATACCGCTCAGTTATAGAGTGCTTAGCTAGCATGTGAGAGGCCCTGGGTTCAATCTCCAGCATCACCAAAAATAAAAGCAAAACAATAACCACCGCACACATGCACGCGCACACACAGCCCCCCCCCAAACAAACAAACAAACAAAACCCAGAAAAACTTTATGTTCTTAAAATAATTCTAAAAAGAACCTCCAGAATGGAAGCCAAGATTTGCAAAATGTATATCTGATAAGATTCTGGTATCCAAAATATAAGACAAATTCTTATAACTCTACAAAAGTTAGAATATGGGCAAAGGCTTTCAACAGATACTCTTTCAAGATAGATGAATTTCCAGTAGACCTAAAAAAGTGCTGAAAACCACAAGTTATTAGGGGAATATGAATCAAAACCACAATGAGCAACCATTTCACAGCAACTAGGATGGCTGTACTGGAAAACAGAAAGAAAATAATCATGCTGATCGAGTGTTGGCTATATACTTTTGATGAGAGTATGACATTCTGTGGCTTCTGTGGAAAACCCTTGGAGTTCCTCAAGAAGTTAAGCCATATGATCCAGCAATTCTTTTAGGGCTATCATTGCAAAGAATGGAAAACATACCCCCAAATACAGGAAGCACACAAGAATATTAAATGCAGCAATATTTACAATAGCTGTGCAGTAGGTGTACAGATGAATGGAATGTGGCAGATGCTCAAAAGGGAAAGACAGTCAGGCCTAAGCAGGAATGAAGCATGAGTTCTGTTACAACATAGATGAGCCTTGACAACGTCACATGAAGGGAAAGAAGTCTGACCCAAAAGTTCACAGATTGTGTGAGTCCATTTCCCAGAAGCATCCAGAATAGGTAAATCCCTAGCGACAGAGGACAGACTGGTGGCTGGCTGTGAATAGAAGAAGGTAGGAGTAGTGGATGACAACCTCATGCTGCAGAGTTTCTTTGCAGGTGCTAAAGATGTTTTGGAACTTAAAGGAGGTGGTCATTGTCTAACAAAGTGAATGTATCCAATGCTGCCCAATTGTTTATATTAAAGTGGTTAATTCAATTTGCTGTGAGTTTTACTTCAATTTTGAAATATGATGTTTCAGGTTGGTAGAATCCTGTTCCCTCCTGGGAAGCCCTGAAAGCAAGTTGGCCATGTCCTCTGGCATTCGGCTGTGGGTTTTTCATGAGCTCCAGAAAGCCAGTGGTAGGAGTATGGGCAACTCAGTGTATGGCTTGTGTTTTCACCATATGTAAGTTTTCTATACAGTTTTGACTTTAAAACTATCCTACTCCATTCTCCTGGAATACTGGCGTCACAGGTTATGCCATAACTGGCTGTACAGCTGTGCCTGAAAACAGGTTAGTGATCAACAAACACATCCTATAAAATCAGGCACCTTTGATCTGAGATTGGCACAGCATCTTATATTTTGGGAGATGCTCAATAAGGGATCGAATAGAATGTGATTTAAATATCTATTTTTTTCTCTTTGCTCTCTTAATGTGCTGATTTTGTCTTTTGTTGTCAGGCTGTCATAGTGCTATATTCTTAGCCCCCCCCCCCGGGGATATTACTTGCATAGAAAAAGTGCTATTCTAGCAATATTTGTACAGTGCACTAAGAGATTGACAATTGTTGGCAATGAAAGTATGCTAGGGTGGCTATACTTTCCTGGCTTGCTTTGCTTAATTGTAACAGGTCTTGGATGTAGCTCTTATTTGGTAATGAAGGGAGGATCAGGGGACAAAATTAATAACTCACCATTTGACAAAATTTCAACTCCAACAGTTTGGATATCTTATCTCTCCCTCTGCTTGAATTACTGGATAACATACAAGGCATTAGGTAAACACAAGATGCCCACTTATATGTAAATTTCAGATTAACATCTCTTCTTGGCCTTTTGGCTAAGAGCAATTGTAGGATCAAATGAACAATATGTGCCATGCAAGATTTGGGACACACTAAAAAGTTATTAATTATTTATGTGAAATTTAAGTGGAACTGGGCATCCTGTATCTTGACTTTCTAAATCTGGACCTTCTGCTTTATTAAAGGGCTCATTGTGACTCACTACAAGGCCTTGTTTGACATTCTTGCCCCGGATCCAGAGTCCTCTCAGCAGCTGGAAGGCCATGGCCCTGTTTGGCCTCTGAAATCCCAGTGCATTTGCCAGGAAATAATCTGGTTGTCACCAGAGTTTCCAGCATTGTTCAGCCCAGAAGTGACTCAGGTGTGAATCATTTGGCCCCAGAGATGGTTTTGTTTTGTTTCTTGCTGCCAATTGGAAAACCCACATCACCAGTGTGTTCTGATGCCCCCCACAGTCTGTTCAAGGCCACGCTTGAGCAGGCTGAGCTGAAAGCCTCAGGACTGCCGCACAGAGGTTCACCATTCTACCCGTGTCCTGAGACTGGGGTCAATGGCTCTCCCCCCACCATTCAACCGCTCTTTGTTTCTCCCGCTCCTGGGGTCTGGTCTGGTGTGTGATGTGAGTGTTGCAAGCACTTATGACACCCTCTGCCAAGGCGTGATACAGGCTCCTGAGAGCATCTGCCCGCTCACCCAGGCACTCAGGGCTGAGTTTTCTGTTCCTTGCACAGCTGCTCTCTGCCTCTGCAGATGCATTAGTCATCTTCATAGAGAACATTCAACAAACTTGTCTTGAGCTCACTGACAACATGGTCCTGGCGCTGTGCGAGATGCCTGGAGTTTAAAGATGTTCACAACATTGTCATTGCCTTGAAGAACTTAAGAGGCAGACATTTTAAAAATCAAGCTTCTAATTATTGTAGAAAGCACTGCAAAGAAGTCAAATTTATCAGTGTTACCATTTCTAAGTTCTTGCGTGTGAAACGTGTTTACATCTTGCCCCGCCAAACTTCTGTGTTTTTCCATCTTCCCATACTGAAACTCTGTACTCATTAAACAACTCCTCATTTCTCCTTCTCACCCCTCACCACAACCCCTACTCCTTCTGTCCTATGTGTTTGACTGCTTTGCATATCTCTTGTAAAGAGAATCCTACAGTGTTTATGTGTTTTTTTGTAACTGATTTATTTCATTTGGTGCAGTATCTTCAAAGTTTATCTCTATTGTAGCCTGTGTTGGCATAACTTCCCCTTCTGAAAAGGAATCACATTCCATGCTAAGAACACAGTATATTTGGCTTGTCCATTTGCCTGCTAATGGACACTTGAGTTACTTCCACTTCTTGGATCCTGTCAGGATTTTTCTGTTTTTGTTTTTGTTTTAGTTTTCGGTACTAGCAGTGGAACCCTATGCTAGACCTCATGCATGCTAGGCAAGCACTCAGCACTGAGCCACAGCCACAGCCCTTGTGAATGAAACCGCAGGGGACATGGAGGGGCATGCCTAGAGAGCTTTGAGATCCTGTTTTCAGATAAACCCACAGATGAGATTGATGGTGGGCCATATGGTAACTCTGTTTTTTTCTTTGTGCTAACCACTGCACCATCTTAAACTCTGGCAAGTAGGGCCCAAAGGTTCTTGTTTCTCCACATCCTTGCCAAAACTTCTGCCTTTCTGTTTCCTGGATAGTGGACTGCCCAACTGCTATGTACCATTGATGATTTGGAAGAATGAGAAAGAAACAAGGAATGTAATTATTAGGGACTGAAAACATAGTAGTAAAAATAAAATTTCACAGGCCAAATATATTCAATAAAAAAAATCTTGCCTAGCATTTAACCTAGGAAGTGCCACTCAATTTTTCTCAAGTATTAGGCCCAGTTCTGTCTGCTTGCAAGAGGCGACTATGAGGGTTCTTAACAGAAATCTTGCAGTCCAGTTTCCTTTTTTGCTTTTTTTTTTCTTTTTGGTGTTTAACAGCTGCTTCCATGTGACTCAGTGTCTCATCCTTAGAGCAGTGGGCATCTGCAGTTTTTAATGGACATAAAGTGATGTCCAGGAGGGATGGCGCTCATTATACAAGGACTCCTGGGGCTTGTGTGTGCCGCTGAGGTGGAGGCGCATATTTGCATGCAGAATCTCAATTGGGAAGTTATCAGACCTGAAAAGCAGTCAGAGCCATGTATTATTTTAGGAAGAAAGAACATGAGCTGAGGAATGAAGAAAGCCCATTTGCCAAGAAACTTGTCGAATAACTCACTATAAAATAATAGAGTTGAATTTGAACCTCTTCGGCTATAAATTTGTAAATATGCTGTTATGTTGCTATCATATCTCTATGATGCTATTTTCCAAATAAGGCAAGGCAGAAAAACTTAAAAAAAAAACTATATATAATAAGAGGCTTCTGAAAGAAACCAAGTTCTTTCTCCTCACTGCCTCCATTTTACTAGTTTCTCTTTCTCTGCTGCTTTGCATGAATTTTGTTTTCATTGCTCCTAGCAAGGGATGGGTGCCCAACCATTTGCCATATTTTTTGACTGCCCTAAGTATAAGGAATTCTCTGTTTGGATCCCAGCTGAGCAGATTATGCAGCGAACAGAGACAGTTTAGCCTTTTTTCCAAGGGGAAATGGTCAGGCAGTGTTTGTTTGGAAATCTCAGCTGGTGCTGACTTTCCTCCAGTAGTAGCCAGTCCCAAGCCCACAGGAAACAGAGGCCAGGAACTGTACATGGCCCCACAGGCTTTTAATTTTCGGTCATCAGTCTTGAGTGTGTTTCTAGGCTCTTTAACCTTTCTCATCCTTTCAACATTTTATTTAGCAATTAATTTCCTTTCTTCCCCTGTATGGTTGTCTAGGAGGAGAATGTTTATTTCAGTAACATTCATATTATATATATATATATATATATATATATATATATATATATATATATATATATATATTGTCTTTTTGAGACAGGCTCTTGCTATGCAGTTCAGGCTAGCATTGAGCTCACTTTTGTAGCCCAGGCTGGTTTCGAACTCACAGCAATCCTCCTGCCTCAGCCTCCCAAGTGCTGAGATTACAGGCGTGTGCCACCACGCCCGGCCTAACATTCATATTCTGAAACAAAACTAAGGATGTAAATTTGTTTTCTCTGATTCTTATGTTTTCTGTCTGTCTGTCTGTCTGTCTATATCTATCTATCTGTGTGCTTTGCTATTACAATATGGAGTCAAATAGATGAATATTTAATAGCACTTATAGGTATGGTTCTTAACTTTGATTAGATTGCTTGGAGAATGTAGTAAAAGTTATCAATCCGCACTTCAGAAAATACGCTGTATACATGCCTCTCCACACACAGCTCTGCGTGCCCTTTCCAGGGCTCTTGGGCAGTGACTGGCCCCACTGCATTTTATAAAGATTGTTCTTTATACATAACCCTTAAATTCCCTTCTGAGTGTTCATTATGACATGGCTGTCCTTTTCAAGTAATGTTTTGTCCAAGCTTTCTGAACAGTTATGACAAAATATAAACTATGTGTTATCAAAGAGTGATTTTCCCTCTTAAGTTGCCTTTGTAACCAACAAAGAGCATGAGGAACTACTTTAGGGGAGGAAGAAGATGCGGCCTGAGATGGACTGAGCAGTTATTATGCTCCAGGCTCGAGCTTAGCACCTTGCATACGTGATCCCACTCAGTCTTGACAACAACCCTGTGATTGTGGGTAACACCCAACTTCTCACTCCAAAAGGCTGGGCTACAGCAAGAAAGTGTGTTGGGGAGGAATGCTGATGGCCTAGGTGGCTGGGAAGAGCCCAGGGGAGGAGACAGCTCTGTGGAGGTGGTGATGGGAGCCAGGCTTTTCTTGGGTGACACAGTCAGTGCTTGAATGAAAACAGGAAGATGCCATGTGCAGACACAGCTTCCCACATCTGCAGCAGCCTCCACATTCCATACCTGTCACTAACCTCCTGGGCAAGGAGGAAAGGAAACCAAAAAAGGAGAAGGAAAAGTTCTCATTAGAGAGGTGAGCCAGGAGCTTCCCTTCTTCCAGTCGGCCTCTGGCTCTCCCTTGCCCTCTTCACTGCCTTTGACACATCCCCAAGTGCAGCCTGCTCATATGTCTCACTGTGCCCACAAAATCCTGTGTGGCGACTGAGCGCATGAGCCCCAGGACCCAGGAAAATGGCACAAGATTATTCTACTTCAGAGCTGTGGTCAGTAGCTAACTTAAGTTGCAAATAATGTTTTGTCTTCTAACAGAGAGAAGGTTTTATTTTCTGGGCACATTTCTCTGAAATTGTTCTCTGTAGATCTTTTCTTTACAGTAGGTAGTGGAAAATTCCAGTTCCTGGTGCTTAATGGATGGAAGCCATAATGGGAGCTAGGCTTCCCCATGAGGAACCAAACTGACAATCAACCCACTCTGTGGATCCGTAAAATGGGCCTATTTACATGAATCTCATGAATTTTTATCTTGAACGAACAAATACCCGAGGCAGTAGGAACCAGAATGATAACACACTATCCCTCTTCGTGGTCAATATCAAAGGGCCTAGTCAAATGAATCATGAAGAGAGAAATTATACTTTTTAATCCTCTATGCTTTCTTTTTTCCATGAATGTATTAATTCAGGGCACTTTAAAAAGCATTCTCATGTGGGAGATTTGGAGCAAGACAAAGTAAATGCATACTGACAGTGTAAAAGGAATCAAATCTAATTGTTGTGGGGTTTAGGCATAAACAGATAATCTAAGTGTTGCCTAGTTACGCACAACAAATTTTACACCATTTTCTATAGTTAAGGCGCATGAACCATGCGTGATACCCACGTTCTGCTGGCAGAAACCAGAGCCACTCAGAGCACCTGTTACAGTGCACATTGCTGAGCCCCGCTCCTGGGGGTTTCTGATTCAGAGTTTCTAGCTCAGCCTGGGAAGTGGTGCTCCTAGTGAGTGCTCAAAGATGCTGCCGCTGCTGGTCTCCAGTCACACTGTGAGGTCTGCTCTGCGCCGCATGCTGCAGGCCACTGTCCCCAGGCTGCAGGCCACCGTCCCCAGGCTTTCTCGGAGGACACTTGTAATGAGCTGCAGGGCGAGGCTGCCAGTGCCAGGAGAACCTGTCCTAGAGTCCCGTGAAGCTGCGCTGGCAAGCGCTTCCCAGTAGCTCCAGCCCTGGCCCCAATGCTGCCAGCTGGAATTATTTGGAATACATCTAATCCCCATATAAATGCTTCCACCAACACATTTGTCCCAAGGAAAAGTACAACGGGCAGTCCTTGTGACAGATTTTACGTTCTGTGCCCGAGAGCTTCAGAGCTCTGTCCAACTCCTAAGCTTACTTTTTTAACTGGAATATTCAAAATAATTGTTCAAGATTTATGTGGACCATTTGATGACTATTTACATATATCTATACCCACTTACAGCCACTCTCCACATCAAGACAGGCCATTCCAAAATGTTCCAGCATGTGTGTGACTGTGGTGCCCCGGGCGTTTATACTGCACCTCCAGCCTCTTAAAAAAGAAAAAAAGAAAAAAAAAAAAATTAAGGTTTTAAGACCAGGTCTCAGTAAGTTGCTAAATCACTTAGGTTGGGCTTGAACTTGAGACCCTCCTGCGTCAGCCTCTCAGAATGCTGGGATCATAGGTGTGAGTCACTATGTCCAGGTCCACTGTGCTTTTTCCCAGACAGCACCCACCTCACAAAGGAACCATGCCTTTACTTGCTTTTAAAGTTGGTGTAAAGGCTGGCCAGATAGCTCAGGGGCTAAAGCACCTGCGTAGGCAAAGTGCAGGGACTGGGGTTCGATCCCCAGCCCCATCTTCTGTGCCAGCTCCTTGCCAGGGTGTGCTGAGACTGGGTGTGGTGCTGTGCACCTGCAATCCCAGCTCTTGGGAGGCTGAAAACAAGAGGATTGCTACGACTCCTATCTATGTGGTGGGAACCTATAGACCAGTGGTTCTCAACCTTTCTAATGCCATGACCCCGCAATATAGTTCCTCATGTTGTGGTGACCCCAAACCAAAAATAATTTTGGTGGCTACTTCAAATTACTAATTCCAGGGGCCCGGCGGGATGGCTCAGTGGTCTAAAGTGCCTGCTTGGGAAAGCTTAGGCGGCTTCAGGGACCGCAGTTCGATCCTCGGCACCACATGCTGCGCCAGCCCTGCCCTCTAGGCCGGCTGAGCCGGCCATAAAAATGAGTGAACAAACAAACAAAGGTTCTGAAACAAGAAAAAATAAATAAATAAATAAATAAATAAATAAATAAAACAAATTACTAATTCCAATAAATAACATTTCACCGTGGCATAGCATGGGTTTAAATATGTATTTTCCGATGGCTTTAGGCGACCCCTGTGTTTTGGTCGTTCGATCCCCGTCGGGGTCGTTACCCATAGGTTGAGAACCGCTGTTATAGGCCCTACAGACCCTGTACTAGATATAAATAAATAAATAAATAAATTAATTAATTAATTAATTAAACTTGATGTAAATGGAAGTGTAGTAAATGTACTCCTTTATGTCAGACATTTTTTACTCAAAATGACTATAAGATTCAACTGTGTTGTAAGTAGTGGTAGTAATGCTTTCATTTTTGTTGCCATGTGTTACCCTAACTTTAACGTGATTTGTAGTCTTACATTTAATTTTTTCTCCCCTTTTGTACATGATTAAGGTAAGCAACAATGCTAGCTAGCATGGCTGCTTACTGCAAAGCAGCGCGATGTTAAGTACCTCAGCACTTAATCCTGTCAACATCATGTCATTAGCACTATTTGCATTTCACGAATGAGGAAACCAAGGCTCAGAACTTGCCCAAGGTCTCACAGCTGAGAAGAGGTGGAATCAATCAGTGCTTAGGTCCGGGCCCTCCTGACTCAGGATGCTGACTGCTAGCTGAAGTGTGGTCCCGCTTCCCCTTCCACTAGCATGAGATGCCCCAGGGAACAGGCCCCTGTTTTCAAGGGCTTTGCTGCCATCAGCTCCATTTCCTCCTTTTGCTGAAGGTGCTGAGGTTTCTCCCTCGCGCTGAAGAGCTTCGTGGCAATGCTGCCAACACTCTGTCTCAGTCTCCTAACTCCTGCTGAGCGGCAGGTTACCTTTCACATGGCTGTTTCCCTGCAAAAATAAAACCACCAGTATTGCGAGCTCTCTGATCACTTCCCAAATTCTTGGCTTTATGAAGTACAAATTGTAGAAGAATCCCTTTAGCCCCATGGTTCCTATTAAGGTTATATCTAAATTGGCTCTAAAAAATAATTGTTCTGCGAAGGACTTTCTTTGATTTTAGCTCCAAGTAAATCCTAGGCAGAGGGAAGTTTATTCTTAAGTACAGATGACTGGATTCACAATGCCTCATTTCCTTTCGTCTTGCTACTTAGAGATCACTGGTCAGCCTAGTCCACCAGATCAATTTGAAAGACTTAGGGAGGAAGGCAGGGGCCTGCAGAGGCCTTAAGCCTGGCCTTGATTCAGTATCTGGATTCAAGCCCCAAATATGTTTGTGAGTGAGAGTATTTACTTTTATTTTCTTTTCTTTACAATGCATGCTGAACACAGAAGTGGGATTTTTATTGCTAACTATAAAAATTGATGTCGTTTGGATCTATAATTGTGGGCAGTCTGCTCAATTTCTGTACTTAGGAAATGAAGTTAGGGATTTAAAACCTGGGCCCTTGTTGCATGATCTACCATTACATTAGCTTTATTGAAATTACATGAACTCATTTATCTGATGGTAAAGTTTTATCCCCAGTATGAAAAAGAAATTCCATAGAACTAAACAATGTTTACCAACACATGAATAGTAATAGAAAAGGGTAGGGGGAAGGAACACATATGGATGAAAACAGCCTTGAGAAACATAAATCCAATGTGATGTAAAGACTATGCTTTATCCCAAGTCAAGCCAATAAAAACTCCCAACAGGTGTTTTTTTATGTTTTTTAAAAAAATCTGGTTTTATTACTCTCAGAAGAAGTGGCTACATGGTGTGGTGGTGGGCTGAGCTCAGGGTTTGTGTGGGCCTGAAGGAGGGGATATCGGAGCGCCTGGCAGGGGAAGATGGGAAGCCAGGTCCAGGGGCCTTCAGACACACTTCTGGGCCGACAAGAAGGAAGAATGGCAAGCCACAGCTAAGCCACCGATGAGGTTAAGAAATTCCTGGAAATCTAGCTGCCCATCACTGTTGAGGTCCAGCTTCTTCATCATGCGGTCAAGAACACCAGGGTCCTTCTGGTTCTTTGTAAAAGCAGCCAGTTCTTTATTCATGAATGATAAGAACTCTGGAGAGGGTGGCACTGAATCCATCCTTTCCTGCGTACTTCTGGAAAACAGCAATCAGGGACTTGATGCACCGCTCAGTCTCTGTAGGGCTGAACATTTTTGTCGATTAGGCCAGATCGGAGCAGAGCAGAGCGGTGTGGTCCGGGTGCCGAGGTGGTGCAGCACAGAGTCCATTAAAAAAAAAAAAAAAAAACAACCCAACAATGTATTTACTTATTTTATTTGATACAGAGCCTCACTATGCAGCTCAAACTCACAGTGATCCTCCTGTTTTCAGCCTCCCCAGCACTGGGATTACAGGCATGCACTATCATGTCTGGACTTGGTGGCCAGCACAGCCTACCCAGGTTTCTGGGGTCCACACAGCATACAGTACTGGAGATTTGATTTGAGTGCTTGTGCTGTCAGGCAGACACTTAGACCACTGAGCTATCTCTCTAGTCAAAGAATTAGAGAAATTTATGTAAATTCTGATTATTAGATGATAGTAACGCACTACAGATTAATCTTGTTACTTATGACATTAGGTTTATGGTTAAGATAGAAAAACGTACATATAGGTAGCGATGCAGACTGAAGTACTTAAGGATGAAATATGATGTCTAAGATTTGTCATAAAGTACTCTAGAAAAAACTAGTGACTTCAGAGTAGATATGAATAAACACCAAGATGTAAAACTGTTAAAGATGAGTGATGGGTACATTCAAAATGAGGGATTCATTTTGCTAGTCTTTCTCCTTTTGTGTGTTTTAAAGATTTTCGTGAGAAACAGATTTAAAAGGAGCCATATGGTTGATTAGATTATAACATATCTTTTTCACTGCTATAGAGTAGCAACACAAACCTTCAGAAGATCGCGTGAACTCTGAACATTCAACAACATGTTTAAGCCCTTTTGTCTAAGACAGTGCTTCTCAACCTTTCTAATGCCGTGATCCCACAATACAGTTCCTCATGTTGCGGTGACCCCAAGCCAAAAGAAATTTTAGTGGCTACTTCAAATTACCAATTCCAATGAATAACATTTCACCATGGCATAGCATGGGTTTAAATATGTATTTTCCGATGGCTTTAGGTGACCCCTGTGTTTTGGTCATTTGACCCCTCCAGGGTCACGACCCACAGTTGAGAACCACTGGCTAAGAAAACATTTTGTTTTAGAGAGAAATACAGGTTCAGTCATTTATCATGCTCATATTCTCTTTGCAGATGACTCTGGACCTCCCCCTTCTACTGTTATCAACCAAAATGAAACTTTTGCCAAAGTGGTTTTTAAGCCTAGTGTGGTGCAACAAGCCAAGATTGCCCAGAATGGAATTCTGGGAGATTTCATCATTCGATACGACGTTAACAGGGAGCAGAGAGTCGGGGACATCCAGGTAACACACTCTGTGTTGCTATTTTAAGGTTTACTATTTTCTTCTACATTCAGAACTGTTGATTCCTGCACCTCCCTAAAAGCAAAAGATCATTCTGGTTCTCAGTAAATGTTTTAGTCCAAAATATGTCTTCAAGAGGCTAGTGGTGCTCTTGATGTAAGTTGAGGATACCTATTCCCTGCTTCATTAATCAGCACAGAAAAAAAAAAAAAAAAAAAAAAACAAACTATAATATAATTATTCCCTGTGGTGTTTTAGATGAAGTTAGAATATTAGTTCGTCTTCCCTTTTAATTAAAAGAAACTGTTCCATAACTTATTTCCCTTCATGTTTTATTGCTATAGAGACCAGGTAAGAATTTTAAAATGTATTAATGTGCATCTAGAAATTAAACAGCAGAAGAAGCAGAGATGTCAAGTAGAAAGGTCAAAAGGGATGGAAAATTACTTGAGTTGATTGTTATGATTAGTAATTTCTTTTCAGATGCTAACAAAATCCAGCCAAGAGTCTGACCCATGTGAGGCAAGCTGTCACCCATTGAGCTACACCCCTGGGAACAGAAGGTGTAGGAACAGAACTTAAAATAATGATTCTTTCCTGATACAGATTAGCATCCAGGTCTCTTGGGGAATCAGCACTGCAGATAATGTGGCCCTAGGCTGTTTCATGGGGTCATTGAGCTCTAGAAGTTTCTCAATGATTTTCCTCCACTTTTTATTTTTCACTTGACTTCTCCTCCACCAGGTCCTAAATGGCTACTTTGTGCACTACTTTGCTCCCAAAGACCTTCCTCCTTTGCCCAAGAATGTGGTCTTCGTGCTGGACACCAGTGCCTCCATGGTAGGCACCAAGCTCCAGCAGGTGAGTGCTCCCGCTGCCCAGGCTCTCTTCCCTCCATCTTGCCAGGGATAATGATCTGCCTGGCAAACAAAGCCCCCTTGATGCCAAACGCCCCCCCTGCCTGGCTGTTCCTACCAACAAAGAACCCTCCTGCACTGATCCACAGATGCCACTGATATAAACTACTGCTTTAGTATGGAGGTTTTACGAGAGCAGAGAAATAGGCCACAGAAATACCTTAATACTCAGGACACTGGCAGGGGGGATAAAGTGAGCATGACGAGGAATGCAGCGAGAGGCCCACTCGCGCCACCATTGGCAGAGTAATGCTGTTCAGTGGTGATTCCTTTGGGAACAGTGCAGCAGAACCCCTGGAAGTTCCCTCGGCATATCCTTAGAATAAAGAATTCTAACAGGACTTACAAAGAGCCTCATAGGTACAGGGTTGGGAGGGACATCAAGGGGAAGTGTAATCTGGGCTGGAAAATTAAACTATCCTGAAAATATAACTATTTACATCTTTTGCCAGCCACTACTGTTAGGTAATTCCTTATTTTACACTGGCATCTGAAGTATTGGAATTTATTAATCAGTGACATATCCTCAGTGCTCTTAATGCCTGGCTTTCACGTTGCTGAGATGGTATCTCACACCTGTAACTTAAAGGGGGAGAAACTTATGTCAGCTCATGGTTTCAGTCCATGGATGTCTGGCTCTGTGACAGAAAAGGCGGGAGAAGGCCTGGCAGAAGAAAATATGCCAATGCTATGGTCATAGGGAGAGAGAAACGGAGGAGCTAGGGACAGTAATACGCCCCTCACGGCCACGCACCCAATGCCCCACCTCCTACCAGGCCCCGCCTCCTGACTGCAGGGCAGCCCTAAGGTTCCCATCATCCAATCATCCTCCAAAGCAAGAGACAGGCAGTATTTTAGTTTTAAGTCCTAACACATAATGTAAATTGGGAGCTATTGCCACCAGATGATTAATATTTATTAATTCATCAACAACTGAGGTCCTTCAGCTTTCATATCTAAATTCACTATTTTTTCAGTTAGTAAAGCTTATATAGAATAAGATACTGTCTTAAAATGCATAAGAACCCTCTCTACCACCTGTTTGTACCTGTCGATCTCACCCCACATGACTAAACCATGTTCTAGCTAATAATGATGGCACTTTAAAGTCTATTACTTTATAAAGAATTTCTTTATTTGTATTTTTGAAATCATGTAGTAAATTCTGTGAGTCTTTTATAGTGTTTTGTTTGCCTTTAACCCCAAAACAGTAAAAATGTATATTGCAAACTGTAATGCGAAGATTAACTTTTCTTTCAGAATATAGATAAATATCATTTCTACTTAATATAAGTAGAAGATAGCCTCACATCTAAAACACCCCCTTATAGCTCATCAACACCACATTTCGTCCAGGTCCAATTTACTAACTGTTCCATAGTTATTGCCCTTCCTTCCATCCTACTTCTCTGGCTTTCTATTTAGGTTTGCTTTTCTTTGGAAAGAAGAGTACCAGCAATTAATTGTAGGTGCACTGTAAAGATTCTCCTAGTTTCATTAGCCTGATAAAAACAACTTACTTCATTTTTGAAAGATATTTTTACAGGACATGGAATTCTAGGTTTGGCTTTCAGTGTTACTAGCTTTTATTGTTATGACTAAAAAGTTGGGCAGGTGAAAAAAAAAAAGTTGGGCAGGCAGGATAGCTCAGTGGACTAAGCGCCTGCCTTGGCAAGTGCATGGACAGGAGTTCCATCCCCAGGACCACATGCTGCTCCAGTTTGGCCCCCAGATGAATGGAGCTGGTCACGGAGGTCAGGTGTGGTGGTGCACACCCGTGATCCCAGGGCTAGGGAGGCTGAAATTTGGAAGACCACTATGAGTCTGAGCTACATAGTGAGACCCTGTACAAAATACATTAAAAAAAAAAAAAAAAAAAAGAATAAAGAAAAGAAACATCAGCAAAGTTTTAGCTGCTGTTCCTCTGAGGGATATTTTTATTTTGACTATTTTAACATTTTTCTATTTTGTCTTTATGGGGTTTTTGTTTTGTTTTGGTAGCTTTAAGATGATGGTTCTACTGAAAGAGTAAATAAAATCTGAAAGGCATAATAGATACTATGAAAGGGAAAGACTGTTCAAAGGGAAGGAACAAGTGGGATCAGGGAAAAGGAGGGAAGGAAAGAAGGAAGGAAGGAAGGAAGGAAGGAAGGAAGATATATTTATGTATATATACAGGATAGCTCAGATAATTATATTGCTGATTTCTGCTGGCCTATTGAAAGGAATAGCTAATGCTTAAAGTTTTCCTTCTTCTTTTTAATTTCTTATAACTTTTTAAAAATCAATTTTGCATGCTTGTATCTGTTAATCTAACAGTATGCACTATAACAACCATTGCTGAATTCCTTACATTTTGTTTGGTGAAATTCTGTATCATTTCTTTTCTTTTTCTTTGTTTTTTTTCACTATCATTTATTCTTCTTAAAAAAGCTTTTTTAAAGAAGAAAAAAAGATGATGGCTCTAGGCATGAATTTCCCTTATGTATTCTGCCTGAACTTTGTAGCAGGGCTTTGTGAGTCCATGAACCCCTACGTGCACTCAGCTATGCTCTCTGGAGCGCTTTGGCTGGCTTTCTCTGGTGTGACCCCAGAGTGCCTCTTTCCACTCCTCATTTCCATGCTCCCTTCTCTGTATTCTGCCTGGGTTTTCCATGCTTCATCCCAAGCCTATCTTCCAGTTCAACACTATTCTCTCTAGATACGCCTAGTCTGTTGGGACGCTTAGTACCTGCATTACTTAATTTATTGTAATCTGTATTTCTAGAAGTTCTGTCTGATTCTTTTTCATATCTGCTCTGTCATTTTGTTATTTTATAAATAATATAAACTTTTTAATAATTCCTTTTATTTGGGGTATAAAATATGGTTATTTTATTCTTACATGTTTGTGGTACACAGTGACTATGTTTTTGTGAGGAGATGGTACAAGCACACAACATGTACATAACGAAGAATTCTTTTTTGTCTTCTGCATTTCCCATGCCTCTCTGGTCCTCCCATCTCTTGGTCCTCTTTCTTTTTGCAGAAGCTCTATTAAAATTTTTTTCTTTAAATCTATTTTTTAAATTTCCCTTCCCTTCCTCTCTCCATCCTAGTTATTTTAAAGTCTATGTCTGCTAATTCCAATTTTTTGGAACTTCTAGGCACTGTATTTATTGTCTCTTGCCTTCTCTTCTAGTGTGGAAAGATACTTTTGCTTCCGTAGCAGACATTGTACTTGAAAATTTGTGGAACAGCTTGAGACTGGGAATAATGGTAAAGTCATCTAAAGTTTTGATTTGTTTCTGCTGGGGACATGGAGAAATTAAAATCTAGGATCATTTTAGTTCCCTTTCAGGGCTTCAGTGTTTTCTCCATAGCCCAGATGTCTCTGAGCTGGTCTATAGGGCTTGAAAATTCTGACGTTATTTCCATTTTGCACAAAAGACACAGGGTTTCTCAGAGCATACACCCATTCTGTACTCTGCACCTGAACTTTGGCACTTGAAGTGGCAAAAGTGATGTTCAGGCTGAAAAACCTCTTTGGCTTTGACAAGCATCCTTTAGAAGAAAGTGATTCAAATGCCGAGCTGATTTCTTTAAATTTTTATCTTATCCTAGATCTTTTACTCATTGTTTTGTTAAGTCTCTGGTACTTTCAAAAAAAAAAAAAATACACACACACACATTTTCTTTGGCTTTATTAGTTGTTCTCTGTGAAAGGCTGAGTCCAAATTGCCTATTGTTTTCTCAAAGTTTTGGTCACACTGAAATGAAGCATATCTTGATAGAGGTTGGCTATTTTTTGATATTTGAGAGTCCTCATAGTTGTTCTGTATTTACCAAGTACTTTGTAAAGTTATTAGCTCTCTGTACTATAAGTTCTTAAGGGCCATCTGTTGGCCGAAATGTTTTTAAGATTTTAGCGTCTAGATAATAGGTGTGGACAGAGGACAGTCATGACTTCTGTGAGGCCTCTCCTGGCCACAGCATACTGTATTCATTAGGTTTTACATCCAATCTACCATGGCAACTCCACTTAAATCTTGAGATAATGAAAGGATGCTGAGTGTTTGTTGGATGTTAGATTCCTGTATCTCCTTTTTGTCTTCATATCTTCTTTCTCTGCCTGTTTCTTTCCCTTCTATTCTTCTTGCTTGCCTTCCTTCTTTCTGTCCTCCTTTCCTTCTCTTGATTTCCTTCTTTATTGCCTTTCTTTTCCCTCCTTTGTCTTCTGAGTAACTGATAGACAGGGTTTATATTCCTTTGAATAAACATGACATAGACATTGATGACTACATTTACTACAAATAACTTTAATTTCTGTTATCACCAAATTTGTCCTGATGTTTTTATGTACATCATATCATGGATGTATCTTGGTATATATTATTATTATTTTTTAAAGAATTATTTTATTTTATTTATTTATTTTTTTCTTGTTTCAGAACCTCTGTTTGTTTATTCACTCATTTTTATGGCTGGCTCAGCCCGCCTGGAGAGTAGGGCTGGCGCAGCATGTGGTGCTGGGGATCGAACCGCGGTCCCTGAAGCCACCCAAGCTTTCCCAAGCAGGGGCTTCAGACCACTGAGCCATCCCGCCGGGCATTCTTTCAAATCTTCATCTTCATTTCTACAGAGCAGCACTGCCAATAGAAGCCTCTGTAAAAATGACAGTGTTCTATACCTGTACTGTCCAATATGGTAGCCACTAATCTATTGAACACTCAAAATGTAGCTGCTGCAACCAGTGAACCATAATTTAATTTAAATGAATTCAAATTTGAATTGCTAATGGAAGAGTACAGCTGTGGCACATTGACTCAGCTCACCCATGGTAGACTTTTAGGTCATCCTTATTTTCTTAAGTCATTGCACACAGTGTTGAGATAAATCCAAGATGCAATGCCCTGTTGTTTTCTTAAGTTAAATTCTTACAAATGGAATCACCAGGACACCGAATGCCAACTGCATTTGTGAGCTCTGATAAATTACAAAGTATCTTCCAGAGAGACTATACCAATCACATGGAAGTTTGTTGGTTAAGTAAGAATTCCACATGCACTAAAGGGTTAAAAGGTTAACCAGACCCAAAGATTTATAAAGAAATATAGACACATATTTCACTATCTTAGAGGTAAAGGAAATTTTGGGAGGCTACAAACAAAAAATGAAAGCAATTAAAAGGAGAAAAATCAACAACTTTATATAAAATTTAAAGTACTGTTTTACATTTAAAAAAACAAAAGACTGGAAAATTGTATGAGGGAAAGAGATAGTTTGTCGTTATAATACAAGGAGCTGTTCAAGATCAATAAAGTTAATCCTGCATTAGAAAAATGAGTAGAAAATATGAAACAATCCGCAATGAAGAAGTAAGACTCAATAAACATGAAAAAAATACCAACTGTAATTCTAATTAAAGAAATACAAATGAAAAAACTATTTTTACTTTTATAGTTTTGAATTGTAAATCATGTAAATTATTTATGGTACCCTCAATAGTAGGCACCGTGGAATGCAACACAATTATAATATTAAATTTTTTTCTCAATCAGTTAGTAAGAAATGCTGAAGTGCCCGGTCAGATCCACTGTGTCTTCACAGATAGGCCATGACCCCAAAGGTTGTAGCAGCTTGCAGGCTTGCATCTTTGGATAGCTGAATCGCTTCAGCTTCAGTCGCAATCTAGTCTACTCCAGTGCATGAGTATCTTCCGTTGTTGACCAGACGAGGATCATGACCCTCCTCACCATGTAGCTCCTGAAGCAAAAATCTTACTTAAACCTGTACAGAAGTAAGAGTGCCCTGAAGCTGTGAAATAATACGAGCACTTCCTGACACTATAGCAGGGAGCATGCTCATTGATTTATGGTGTTAGCAGTATTATAGAAGTTACAGAATAAGGATGTATTGAATCTTATAACCATTTGATAATAGTCTCCCCTATCTTTCTTCTTGCTCTCTTTTTAAATATATATTTCATACAGGGTCTACAGGGTCTCACTACACAGATCAGACTCGTAGTGATCTTCCTGTGTGCAGCGTCCCAAACACTGGGATTATAGGCATGCACCACCACAACCAGTCTCAGTCACCATCTCAGTGTGTCCAGGGGTCTGGACGACATGTAGGGTTTTGAACCCCGATTCCTGCATCTGCCTAAGCAGACGCTTTAATCCATTGAGCTTTCTGGTCAGCCCAGTCTTCCCTATTTTACTGATGGCAGTACTGAGGTACACAACTTGGCTAATAACACAAGGAGGGGGCCTGGCTTCAATTCCTGATCCACCGCTGAAACCCCTGAACCAAAAGTCATGGTGCTGTGGAGCTGTGTGAGCCAAGATGCAGTAAAGCAAGGCCGGCCTGGGTGGATCAACAAGGCTCCAGCAGATGCATGCTTAGTGCTGGGCCACGTGTTGGAGTCCAGCTGAGAAGGCTGCCTTGTGGAGGCTGGGATTCCTTGCTTGACGCAAGAGGCAGTAGAGTGACAGATGTCAGACCTCTCACTGTTTTCCATCTTCCTTCATTCCTGATGTGAAAATCCCGATCTCTTCTGTTCCCTGACAGTCTGGCACGCACATGCTGGCTCCTCGCTCCAGCATGGCCCCTGTCCAGAAGAATCACACCAGGCCAGCCAAACACATGTCTGAGCAATTGTTAAAGTCCTTGCTGCCCTGAGTGGGTCTGACTGTTTCAGCAACTCATAGCTTCTCTAGGGCCAGGGCTCTAAATGAAATCACAGCTGACTCTTTGTGGAGACATATATGGGACGCTGGGCCTATTAGTGAAGGGGACAGTGACCACAAATACAGGGCCATGTGGCATTTGTCATGGGTGCACATGTATTCTATAAAGAATCATTCACTGTGATTCTGGACATTTAGGCTTTCCTCATCTTTGATGGAAATTAATGCATATACTGTGTTGATCACAGAGTTGGGCCTGTGGCTTTTAGTAGTGATTTGAACAACTGATTTATAAAGAATTATAAAACTCCTTCGATGTTCAAATGCATATTTAGTGAGGGGTGTGTCAGCCTCCAGAGCCTCTGATGCTGTGTGCAACTGACATCTTCTGGTTCTAATCCAGTGGGCATGTGACTCTGAAGCCCGGGCTTCCCCCGCTTGGGAGAGGCCACAGCCTCCTGATGGCTGTTGGGCATGGCCAGGTTGTTCCTTTCCTGCAGGCTTCTGGCTATGAATGTGCTGAAAGATGGCTCTGGGGCTGCGTGGGGCAGGATTTCTGCCTCCCATGGGAGTTGAGAAGAGGAAAAAAGTGGGGTAAAATGTGGTCAGATAGACTTTTCATGTTAGTTGTTTTTGAAGGTGTAGGCATTTGCAAATATGCATTCCTTAGGAACAGTAAGGCTGCTCTCTTGTCTACTAAATAAGTCTTTCCTGGACTAAAGCCCACACTTCTCTTTCCTTCCCCCATCTATATAATTAGATGCTCTACTTCCACCTGCATACTAAAAAGCTTGGCAAAGAGATCTCTGGCCTCTAAGCAATGACTGATGGATTTCCCAGGTGTTTTTCATGTTGCAAATTTCTACAATCTTGTTCTGAGCTCTGTACCAGTCTGTGCCAAAGCTAGTTTCCCAAATGGCTTTTGGAGGTCTGTCTTCTTTCTCACCTGGTCAGCAATACTAGAGGGTAAACAGCAGTCATAACATATTTTTCACCACTGAGGTAAAATGGGTATGGACTGGTGGATAAGAGAATTGTGAAGTGTGTCCTGAGCATGCTTCCTTCGTGGGCTTGTTTTATGCTCCAGGGCATCACGTCTTCTTTGCTGTTCACAGTTGGTCTCCTAGGAGCAGCGTAAACATTGTCTATGTGACCCTGCAGGGGAGTTATTTGTAAACTCCAAAGGCTTGGAGGCCTCATGATTTTGCACATTGTGGTTCATGTCACAGCCTTTAACACAACACCTAATACATAGAAGGTAATGATATTTGTTGAAAAACTAGCAGCACACAAATAATAAATTTATCATGTGTTTTTTATGGCATGCTAAATACCCTCAAATACTAATTATTTGCCAAGCACACTGAGGGTTTTGTGTCCACCTTTGTGTTTCATCCCCCCCCGGGGGGGGGGATGGTGATGCTGAGAATTGAACCCAGTGCCTTGTGCATGTGAGGCAAGAACTCCAACACTGAGCCACATCGCTGGCCCTGCATTTCATCTTTAAGGACTCCAGTGAAGTAGACATTACCATTTCCATTTTACAAATGAGAGGGTGATAGGCAGGAAGGAGATACAGCAACATTCTGAGTAGAAAGTTAGGGTGCAAGCCCACACCAACCGTGCCCTACAGCACCTTACTATAGCAGGAGACACAGACAACAACCTAAGTCAGAGCCCCACTCAAACTTCGAAGCTCTACTATTCTCGTTACTAAGTCACTAGACGCACAGATCTGTGTGTCCCAGGTGGGCGCACACTGAAGCTGCCTGCCTCAAGGCTGCTGCCCGTGGCTGGAGGCTGTAAAACATTAACGGAGCTGTTCTGCTCCGATCCATAGACTAGTTAGCACTACTTCAGTGTGCACCATCGGGCACACAGGGGCAGGTACAGAGGCCCTGGCTTCACTCCCTTTTATAATTTAGGTTAGGCAAGCAGGGTGACAGATGTAGAGTGAGGAAGGTGCGTGACTGGGGTCCAGCGACGTCCACGGTGGGAGGCATTCTGGACTTCCTCTTTAAGGATATGTGGGGTGAGCCTGCCTCACCATGAGAGAGAGGGTTCTAGAGAGACGTTATGATATGGGGAAAGTAGCTTCTGGGGATAGGCGTCAGTCTGGAGTTCCCTAAAAAGGCTGGAAGTGTGGTGGGCAAGTGCAGGGACTCTAGAAAGGCTTGGGGGGCTTAGGGTCTCATTAGAGGAACAGAGCTCTCAGAACAAAGGAAGACTCAGAAAGGAGTAGAGATGCAAGCGCCCCACCACATTAGATCTGGCTGAACAGCCCTCACCCCAAGATCAGAAAGTAAGTGCGGTAGGACTATGACAAATGAAAAGCAATATAATGCCTCGGGGTGCACATGCTTAGCTCCTTACAGTCTTGGAACTCACAAGCACCTCGAAGCACAGCCCCCAGGAAACAACAGAAGGGCTTTGCTTCCTTCTTTCTGGAAAAGTAGGGATGGAGTAGGGATTTCCAACCTTTCTATAAACTCTCTTAAGATAATAAATACCTTAAATTTTGCGAGTCACATGGTTTCTATTATAATTACTCAACTCCATTGGTGTACTACAAGAGCAGCCATACACAGAATGCAAAGAAGTGGGTATGGCTGTGTGCCAATAAAACTTTATTTGTTAAACACAAGCAGCAACTGGGATTCTGACCCTGGGTTATAGTTGGCTCAGTCCTCATGTCAAACAGTGATGAATTGGCATGTGACTAGGGTCATTTCGGTTGACAGTATTCACTCTGTCCACTGCGCTTCCCTTGCCAACACACTGCCACTAGTAAATGCATGTTTCAGAAGTAAATTACAAAATAGAGATCCAGGACTGAGGGCAAGGTAGACAAGACAGCACTTTTATTTTGACTCAGATTATGAGGTAATAAATTGTAGACAGAGGTCAAAATACTTTTGTCCCATGTCACCAATAAAAATGTAGACATTTATGGAAAAAAAATCCCTGCCCCACAATGATAATATAGATTATTTTAAATCAATCCAAGGTAGCCTTTAACAAATATTTCATTTTTCCAGTTGGGACAGTTAAAAGCTACCCAAATGAGACTGTGCTCACAAAATGTTGAGCGCCCATCTGTGAATGCAGACACTACATGGCTGTCATACAGAGGAAAACTTCACAGTGGAAAGAAGTGAAAGCCCTACTTTTTACCTGCTCAGGTTGCGGACCCAGACCAGCTGACAGGGAATGAACCCGTCTTCTCCCTTCCTGGTCTCCTCATTTTGCACTCAAATCTCACATTGGAATTGCCAGTGTTCTTGTGGAAAGGGCTAGATAGAGGCTGAGAGGAAACTTTGCTACAAGTAACAGTGAGATAAACGCTGTGAGTGAAAGAGAATTAAATGAGATAACAACGCTGGACATGCTTATCACAGGATCAGAAGGCTTTGTCATTCTGGGGACTGCAGAGGCTGGGCTGGTGATTGAATTGCATCTGAATGAAATTCCTCAGAGCAGCCACTGCCAGGTAGCACAGCAGCCACTCTCTCCTCTCATTCAGGATACCTGACTTCCTCAGGTTCCTGTCTTGGCTTTGACTCGAGACTCCAGATTCTCAGAGAAAGAGACAAGCACTGACTGTGTACTATTGGACAGGTGAGAGGCATGGGGGATTTAAAGATAAATTAAAGCTTTTCTCTCAAGAAGCCTACAGAAGAGAAAACCAGACTAAATTTGTATATGAACTACTTTATAAACAGATATTTATAAATTTGTAAGGCCTACTCTTTGCACAGTGCGGGTGGAGTGGAGGCAGTGGGGGGAAGGAATGACTCCCAGAGGTTCCTAGAAGTTAGTCAGTTGGCTGGGATGAGAAAGGGGCAGAGGATCCATGCAGACTGAGAGATGGAGAGCATATGGAACATCACAGAGCCAAGAGAAAAAGAGCATTCAAATAAGTCACTTTAATAAAGGACTTGGGAATTTTGCTGGGGCAAGGAAGCATGGAACAATCACATATCCTTCAAATCCATTCTGTCATGTGGATAAAGGGAAGAACTGGGGGAGCATAAAGAGCTGAGGTAGCAGAAATAACAGGAGTGGAGGGAGAAGGAACCAGTCTGTGGAGATGGACTACTGTTGTCTCTGCAGGAAAAGAATGAGTGAGTTCTTGGTTGGGGAAAAACATGAAGAGAAGGAATGAATATGTTACTGTCTGAAGCAATGGCTCGTGTTTTCACCAGATAACTTGAAGGCTTTCCTCACTGTCTTGATCCTTGAGACAGGACATTGGTGCCCAGCTGAGCTGGGAAGCAGGTGCAGTCCATGCTGCAGAGCCTACGGTTAAAGAGGCCAATGGGAAGCAGGTGGTGAGCACCTGGAGGCTTAGATTTGAATCTCCCTGGGACTCATGTGTTAAGACCCAGTTGCCAGCTGATGGAAACTGGGGGAAGCCATTTGAGCAGGGGAGCTCTGAGTCTGTCAGGTGGATGAGCCCCCTGATGAGATCATAATCTGATGGCATTCTTGGGAGCAATGGAAGCAAGAACTAGGATCTACATCTGGTCCCAGCCCGGTCCTCTCTGGCATTTCCCTTCTGTTACCACAAGGAGGGCAGCTTTCTTCCTCCCATCCCACCAGGCTGTTTCTGCCTGGCCAGCAGCATAAGGCCACACAGAGCCAGCTGGCCGCAGACCAAAACCTCTGAAACCGCAAGCCAAGGTAAACCCCTCCTCCTTCACACTATGTATTTTGCCACAGCAACAGAAAGCTGACTAGCACACTAGGGCCTGAGGCTGTTTGGAGGGAGGCATTCCACTTTCTATGACCTGCCTTGGAACGATGGAACTCTAATTTCTCAGACTTGTTTTGGGGAGAAAGAGACATAGGACAATGAATGAAAGGCAGAGAGACCTTGCTTCCAAGCATGCTGAGGAGGTCACGGAGCAATGGCATACTGCGGTCTCGGTGGGACCGATGGGCTCTGCACTTGGCCCTCCAAGTTTATCCACCTCAAGAAAGCCTACTTACATTATAAATTGTTCTAGGGTGGTTCATTGGCACCATCCACCTACACCCCTGTCTTAGTTACTCTTCTCTCATTGCTAGGACAAATACCCAACACCCAAAATGAAGGAAGGAAAGTTTTATTTAGTTCACAGTTACTGGAGGTTTCAGTCCATACTTGGCTGGGTCCAAGGCAGAGAGGCACAACGCAGAGGCCAGAAGTTACTGGTGGCGGAACAGCAACAAAATGGTTACAGAAGCAACCGACCAATCAGGGCAGCAGAGCAACAGCATTAGTCTGTCTCTCTGTCTCTCTTTATATTACATTAAAGGTTCTCTGCCTCAGCCTATCCACTTTAGGCTACACCCGTAATCCCAGCCATACTCAGACCCATAACCCCATCAGTACTAAAACACATAATGCAGTGGATCATGAGTCAAGTAATTCCAGCAGTACTCACACCCCGTTATCCCATCAGTACTAAAACACATAATCCCAGTGGATCATGAGTCAAGTCTCAAACTCTAGAAGTCCGCACCCCATGATTGCATGAGGCTTTGGGGGGGACAACTGGACCTAAACCATAACAGCCCCCTAGGAAGGCCTCTCTCTGTCCTAGTTGTGAGTTTTTAGAGCTGCCATAGGGACATCAGATGAGACTGTGGACCCATCTTGTTGGGAGCTATGCCCAAGATGAGACTCTTGCACACAGTTGATTCCTGTGAAGACCACACCTGCAGTCAAATAAGCAGAAGGACCTAATGTGCGGTGGTAACATAGAATTGGCTGTCTGTGAGCTTGGCAGGGCCTTCCTTTATACCCAAGCCACCTACATAAAGCCATAAACATTTGGGCTGGAGATTAGATTTATACAACTGTGAAATCAAGGAACTCTCAGATAACCTTCCTATAACTCAGGGACAAGCCAGAGGTGCTTAGTGGAAGTTCCTGTAGGGTTCTGACATCCGTAGAGACTACTCAAGATTTCCCACATCAAGGCCCATCAAAGAAGGCATTCACTGGCCAACAGTTCAGTGCAGGCTGGACCCAGGCAGCAAGAGAGTGAGAAGAAAGAGCCTTAAGACTTTGGAACAGTCCATACTACAGTGAAGTGTAGTATGGAATTCTGAAAAAGGAACCAATTTGAGACTAAGAACATCGTGTACAAGGTTTGCAGCAGATGAAGTTGGAAGTGACAGTGAGGTGATAGACGTATCCAGTGGGAAAACTTGGAGGGGAGGCCAAGCCTGGTGATGTGGACTCAGGAAACAGTGGCACCAATGTATAGACTCTCCCTAGTTGAGATCCAGAGGAGTCCACATATATAATACCAGGGAAAAATTATTGGTATTACAAGAAGCAATTTCAACCTGTCGTTTCTAGTGCAACCCACTGCAGGAATAGAGACAAATGCATACCTGTAGTTGTGGGGACCAACGGGGTTCTTAAGCCCAGTCAGAACAATGGCTAATGGAACAAGAGCCTCAACCCAATACTGAACCTGAGTTTATTAATTTGTAAAGGGGGTGGTGACTTCGGGATGGATGACTGTGAGGATGGCAGAAAGTGCATGAGTGCCGTGAGCAGGGCTAGGGGACACAGTGGCACCTCTGCGGTGTGCAGAAAGAGTAGCATGCATAACACTGTGTGAGGAAGCAGCCTGTGTTTTGGGGCCGATGCTTCAGCCTTTATGTGTAGCCTTCATGCCCTAAGACATCAAGGGCTCTTTCTCAAGTGTCGCTGTGCCAGCAGCACAGTGTCACCTGGCCAAGCTCACAAATGCTAGTAGAGAGCTATAGGCGGGACATCACTGTCCTGTGCATTGCTCTAAAGACCACACTTCAGCAGCTCGGCTAGACCCATTTACATTGCTTGAAGCCAATTAAGGGGGTAAAGAAACATCCTAGCCAACTCTGTACAGTGAACACAGGGAGTTAGAGCCAGGTTTAGCCCAAATGGAGATGAATGCTCTTCTTTCAAAGTGAGCTGTCCTGATAGTCCTTCACAATAATTGTCCTATGGTTTTACATTTAGAGCCTTTTTACAGCCTCTTCCTATCTCTGCGTTACATGTTCTTGATATCTGTCAAGGTAAATTCTGGGAATTTCTATGGAGTGTCACAGGAAGCACGTAAGTGAGGGCAACAGGGATCATGAGAACTCAGACTCAGGGGGAACTGAATGAGTCAAAGGCAGTCAGAGAGTCAGACAGCAAACATTTGTGGAATGAGAGGCAGGGTTCCAGAACCCAAGCGTGCAATCCGCAATATAAATATTTGGGTTTAGACCAGAAATTGGAGACCAAGAACTTAATAATGCTTGAAATCAGTAAGCACGCCAAAACAGTGGAAGAAAGACACCAGTTATGAAGGAAATCTGTACATAAAGGTGAACTTTTCTTAGTCAGCATCCTCTTATGTACTTCCTGTTTGAGCAGGTAGTCATTCCTATGAGCCCTCACCTAGAACCCTTTTAGGCAATAAATAAATACTCTTGGTAAGGCAACCAAGGGTAAGGTTATATTGTTGGCTGGAGTGAGAAGTATGGGATTGGCGATGAATGTAGATCTTTGTGAGCACTAATCTCCCATGAAGAGAGTACAAATAAACCTGAACCTTGAGTTATTCACACTCAAGGATTACAGCTGACATCATAAAGAATCAAGGAAATATTACTGAAAGGAACTTTCTAAAGGAAAACTGTACAGTGAAATTATTAGATAAACATTTGACACATTTGTTAAAGCAATATCTAAACACTAAAAAATTAATCTTAATATGAACTGGGGTTAAAATGAGACATGGTATAGTGTGCTTCTTGAGTTATATGTAAAACAATGCGACAGAAGCGCAAAGACTGATAAGAGATTTTGTTATGTTTACTTTTGAAAAAAATATTTTCATATCTAAACCTATTAAAACTTATTTCTAAAAAGTTAAGGCTGTACTTAGCAAAATTTAATCTTTAAACTACAGTCTTTACTGTAGTTTAGAAGCAGTCTTGATGTGATGTTCACATTTAGATCATAACCCTTATTGTAAAGATACTTTTTATCTTACTATGAAGACATGACTATTTTCTATTTTTATGCTGATTAGATAAATTGCTCTAGAGATATGTGGTCTAAATGAGAGCTGCAAGATTGCGTAGCACTCAAAAGGACATTGAAAGGACATTGGAGGTTAGCATTGCAATAACAAAAATTATGATAGCTTAGTCTTGTATCTTTAACTGTGAGTATCTGTGGCTTTGCCTAATTGAAGAAGTACATATGCCATATGAGTGTGAACATCAAAATGCCAAAGGAAAAGAAAACTTTCCTATATTTACTTCTAATTCAAATTCTAAGCTATTATTTGACTTTATTAGGAAGTTTCAAAGTATTGAAAAATATGATGACTTTTATCCAAAATTTCTATTTAAGTAAAGAAAAGTTATTAGTTTCTATAGTTTCTTAAGAAATAGCACTTTGGCTAGTAGAAAAATAGCTTTGGTTTCATTTAACAAGATTCTCCAAAAATTTTGATAGAGATATCATGTTCTGGTTACTTTCTAATTCTTGAAGTTTAATTTTCAATATAAATTATAAAAGACAGTTCTCTTCAGGAGATATTTATGGAAGAGTGATAGAAAAAGAAGAAATGGCCTCTCACACTCTCACTGCACTCCTTGATGTGTTATGTATGTTATAGACACTGGAACAGCATTTTAAAAAATGTTTTGGTTTCTTTGTTGAAGCCAATCTGTTGCTTGATATTTTTAAGTGTAACAATCATATAGATGTAAAAATATGATAAAAATAGTCATTCTCACTCATGCCTTGATCTTAAAGTTGAGATTCAAAGGAATTTTTGATTTCTTGGTGAGTTAGTTAATGGTAGGCTTTGGAGATTCTTCTCTGGAAGTTCCTGGAAGGCTCGCAGAGTGTAGGTTGATGCTGTCTTTACAGCTTAGGCTGCTGTGACCTAGAAATGAGATGTTCCTAAAATGCCTTGAATGAGACATAACTGATACCCATAGACCCTAGTCCTTTGCTAGTGGGCCATGGCCTCTGTCTCCTCACCTCTGCATGGTTTGGGTCAAAGCTGGGGCTGGTGCCTGAGAACACAGGGCAGGATCCCAGGGCTGAGAGTGGGCTGAGAGGGAAAATTTGCCTTCTTGTCATTGTGGGCTTAGACAAATAGTTTCAGGCACCATGGGAATCTTTTGCAAACTTTGGTGGAATATCAGGCTATTTTTACATTTTTGTCTGCTCCTTAATTTCTGTCATCTCTCTGTGCATACATACAGAGCCATGCTGCCCCTCATCAAGGAGCAAGTCTAGCCCATTGTCTGGAGGAAGAGGAAGGGCCCACAGAGGGCTGTACAAAAGCGCTTTCCCTGCCCAACCCCAGAGGCCTTCAGTGCAGCTCTCCTTTGGAAAGTCAAAGACTGACCTGTAGCATATTTTGTCCTGGGCCTACTTCATTTTCTAGTCTTTTTTTTTTAGAATCTTGGGGCTATTTTCTGTGCATCTATTTGCTAATTACCATCCCTTCCTTGGCTCTAATCAGACTTCCAGGAAAAAAATTGGTTTCCTTGTTTGATTATTTTAAAGCCTATATATTAAAACATCTTTCTTTTGAGCTCATTTAAAAAGACTGTGAGGACCAATGAGAGGGAAAATGTTAACCCATAAGTAAACGTGTTTAAAATGCAGTGGGTGATGGGACTCATAGGTAGAAAAATAGCCCCATGACTGCACTGAAAATCTAGGACAGCTAATGAGTGGTTCCCTTGAAACTGGGTTCATCTGTGACGTCATGGGATGCCCTTGCCTAGGGTCTGTGTACAAAAGCCTTCTGTGCAGTGCCTGTCAAGTGTGGTTGGACATGGACACAGAAACACATTATTTAAGAAAAGCTGTATCCATGGCTCCCTGACGGAAGTGGTGGGCAGGGTGAGGAGTGGTTGTGGTTTTCACAGGCTCCACTGACCTCTCTCTGTGATCGTCTTATTACATAACACTTCTCTACTTGGAAAGAATGTGTGCATCATTCACTATACAGTAGTTGCCACAGTGCAATGCTCAGCCCTTTGACAGCTGGACCCAAAGGCTGGGCTACTTGGCCACAGTTCTCTAAAGCAGATGCAAAGGAAAGGAGGGGTGGGATGAGGTGGGATGGGGTGGCGCAGGGGCCATCTCTTGTCCTGAGTGCAATTTAATGCAGGGCCCACAGGATGCTGCCTTCCCTGGGAATGAAAGGTGCAAAGAGAGCTGCATTTCCAAGAGTTCAGCTCTGCATCCTACAGGCACCTTAGAGAGGACCACATACTTCTTTCTGAGGATCCATCGGAAGAGAAAGACCATTATTAGCCATACTGAATGGTGAGGAATCTGAAGCAGAGTTAACTTCCATTTATTTATGTCTCACCTTGTGCTCTGAAGAATTTAAATAGAAACAAGTAAAAGCCTTAATAGTAAACCTAAGGCAGAACTGGAAAGAGCTACTAAGACTTTTTTTTAAAAATGGGAATAACTTCTTTTTTAAATCTAAGAAAAGTACATATGAGACAAAGAGTTCATCACAGTGAAATAATTGTAAGCAAAGAAGAATCCCTGCTCTGTTTGATCCTAAGTAGCCAGGATTAGAAGGAATCTTGTCTACATCTGCTTCTAGGCCAAGGTACGTCTTCACTAGACAAATAGTAAGAAATGCATAAGTCTCATTTCCACTTTTTAATTGTATTCGTGTACCTTTATCTCTGCCTTTTGTCCAAACACGATCTGAGAGTTGAAGCATTTTTTCATATTGCACACAGCTGTATGGACCAGCGTTGGCAGGTTGTGTTTCTACACTGGCAGCGGGCCATGCATGCCGGCCCACGTGCAGGGGCTCTGGGAGCTGGCACCTGCCCACAGGGGAAGCCCACGGGACTGCCGGGTGGTCGATCTCTTTAAAAGTCCTGCTTCGGGCCCGGCGGGATGGCTCAGTGGTCTAAAGCGCCTGCTTGGGGAAGCTTGGGCGGCTTCAAGGACCGCGGTTTGATTCCCGGCACCACATGCTGCGCCAGCCCTGACCTTGGGGCGGGCTGAGCCGGCCATAAAAATGAGTGAATAAACAAACAAAGGTTCTGAAACAAGAATAAAAATAATAAATAAAATAAAAATTTTTTAAATAAATAAAAGTCCTGCTTCAGGGCTGGCAAGATGGCTCAGTGGTCCAAAGTGCCTGCTTAGGAAAGCTTAGGCAACTGCAGGGACTGTGGTTTGACCCCCAGCTTCACATGCTGTGCCAGCCCCACCCCCAGGGCAGGCTGAGCTGGCCATAAGATGTGTGTGTGTGTGTGTGTGTGTGTGTGTGTGTGTGTGTGTGTGTATGGATACCTGCTTCTCCTGCGCAGGGTTCCGTGCAGGCCTTAGTTCTTCTCGAGCTTCTCACCTGCTTCCCAGGCTTCTTAGTGCCTCCCTGTGGCCCCACCACCCAGCAGTTGCTGTGCATGACCTGAGGGTACCTCCCCTCCCACCCTTGCCCCACATGAGCCCTTCTCCTGCCCAGGAGCATGAGGATGTGCAACGCTGTAGCTCCTCAGGCACGTCCTTTGGCCACCAACAGCAAATGTGCATTTCCAGGCCTATAGGGCCCTCTGGTCACACTGCTATCTATCTACAGTTGCATTCATTTCCATGGAAACTGTGTGCAATGAATCTAAGCATCAATTTTATCTGCTTATGTTAGGTGGTTCCTCAGGAAGACATTTCCAGTTTCCTGTGATCACCTGTTAATATATTATTTAGGGATATTATTAACCTAAGCAGTGTGTTGGGGGATCTTTCCAGTGGACCAGGATATAGAAGGAGCTCTGAGGCTTCAGGAAGGAGGCCAGGGCAGGTGGATTCCTGAGAGGTCCAGTATCTTCACTGGGAATGTAAATGGTCACTGCCTTGTCCATCCACCAAGCCTATTGCTCCTCTTATTTACAACTATATCATCTCAGGTTTGAGAGCAATCCTCAAGGAACTCTAGTCCAACCCCCCTTAAGATATACCTCAGCTCCCAAACATATTCTTTGCCTCTCTGGGCTTCCTCTGATCTTTTTGGCATATGTTAGTCCTGTTTGCTGGCTTGCACTCTTGGACAGAGCCTGCCTGTGCTTCTGCTAATCTTTCACATGTAAACACTGCTCAGAAGGCGCCTTGTAAGCCCGCTTGCATGGCCTCCACTGCATCGCCGTCTCCCCCTTGCTTCTCTCCCAGGCCGCTGTGCCCAGTAGAGCCCTGGCATGGCCAGCACAAGGAGAGGAGGGGCAGAGCCAGTGAAGGGCTCATGGGGGTGGAGGCCACAGTCGGCAGCAGTAACTTCTGTCCGGCCCCTCTGGGATCAGGTGGGAGGCCATCCAGAAGCAGCAATCGTGACCGCCAGCCCCCTTCTCTCAGTGCATGCGGGGATAAGTCACAGCTGCAGCCTTACAAGGTCATAAGAAAACTACTGGGCTGAGGAGAGAAGGGTGGAGATTCTGGGACAGCTATTCCTACGGCAGAGTATTCATCATGCTGAGAACAGACACTAGCAGAGAGCTGGGCTGATCCCTGCCTAAGCCTTTAGCACACTATTTAAGGATCCCAGGGGATGCCAGCAGCTAAACAAGTCACGGTCTCTGGCCAGCGCCTTCTCCCCAGAGCCCACCCGCCATGTCCTGGCCCCTTGCAGGCCCAGGGGACTTCAGAACTGAGCTCCCAGACAGCCCTTTGAAGAGGTCTGGACACTTGGGCGGGACAGCACAGTGCTTGCATTGGACACACTAAGTGGGGCGAAAGGCGAAGAACACAGTGTGGCCAGTACCCTGGCTGAGACCCTCCATTGTCGGTGCTCAGTGTGGGAGGTGGGGGCTGTTGGTTCCTGCTGTGGCAGCCTGGCTACCAGGCCAGTCCCAGGACCCTCTGGCCCAGGTCCCAGATAGTGAGCTGTGGTTGGCATCCCAAAAGAGCCCTCCCTGTTCCTCCCTGTCACCCTCATTGTCCTGTCTCCGTCTCTCTTCCCTCTTGTCTCTGAATCACCTAACTCTGTCCTTTGTCTCTCTCTGTCCCTGTCTCTTTCTGCCTCAGTGTGTGTCTCTTTCCCTATTTGTTTTTCTCCTACTTGTCTGACCCTCTCTCTTTCATAGATTTACCAGCTAGGACAGCCATAATACTAATACTAGTAATACTAATACAGCTGATGCTGGAATTTCACTAAATGCCTACAATGTGCAGAATATCACATGAGACATGGAGAAGGACAGGGGAATGTTCTTTGAGGGGTTCCCTAGCTAATATGACAAATAGGCAATTTATCCAACACCTATTTGGCCAGGAAATATGTTTCAGGCATTACTATGTGCCAGGACCAGCTGAGGTTAGACACAGAATGAAAAAAAAAAATCCTGCACTCAAAAGCACAGAATTGGGGCCGGTAGGATGGCTCAGGGGTCTAAAGTGCCTGCTTAGGAAAGCTTAGGAGGCCGCAGGGATCGAGGTTCAATCCCTGGCACCACATCCTGTACCAGCCCCGCTCTCAGGGCAGGCTGAGTTGGCCTTAAAAAAATAAAAAAAAAAAAAAAAAAAAAAAAAAAAAAAGCACAGAATTGAGAGAGACAAACAGGAATGGCATTTTCTATGATGAGAAGGAAAGAATGGGGACCAGGCTTCAGAGCAGAAGGGATTTAGAGGCCAGGGTAGAGCATTCCGAGGGAAGGCAATGTCGTGTGCAAGGAGCAGAGGAAGAAAAGAGCCAGGACAAGGGTCATCCAGGCTGCAGGAGTGCCACAGTGGGTGTGCGAAGCAGGCGGCCTGGGAGTGCACAATGGTGCCATTACCTCCCTTCACAGTTGAGTCAGGAGTGGCCTCAACTAAGAGGAGACAGGAGGGATAAAGTGTGGCTCAATGACTAGAGAAAAGGGGAGGCAGGGAGTGTGCAGGAGCAGGCAATGGCGAAGAAGTGTGGTGTGTGGGGGAAACTGGGGGCTGCCGGGTTGGACCTTAGCGATTATGGTCGGGATGCAAGTACGAGGAAGGGCGCTAGGGAGGTGGATGGCACCTTCGTGTATCCAAACTCGCCTATGCTATGGGCAATGAGAAAGCTTCCAAGGCTGTTCCGAACGAAGGCTGAAAATCTAACTCTGGTGGCAAGATAGAGACCTACTGAATTCTTCCAAAGGTCCTTTGTCATGCCAGCTCTTTGTATGGAAATTTGTCACAAGGAAATAGTCAAGGACACAGAGTCATGTGAATAAGTAAGCTTCCTATAAATGTGACTTGAATAGCCGGAAGTATTAAAATATGGTGATGCATGCAGTAGAATATGGCGCCACTGTTAAGATGACGTGACATCCATTGGTGCTCTGACATGAAAACTGTACTGATATGAGAAATAAAACTTAAAAAGAAAACTTGACCAGCAGGATACAAATGGGACCCCACTTTCCTTAGAAGGAAACACATATGCACACATCTGTGTACACATGCACACACATATGTACACATGCACACACAAAGAGGAAAGTTTCTGAAGAGGTTCGTGGTGCAATGAACTTCTGTAGTGGTTGTGGGAGGTGGGTGGGACTATGAGTTGTTTTTGTTTATCTTTTTAAAAATAATGCTTTTATTTTTTTTGTCTTTTTTTTTTGTCTTTTTGAGACAGGGTCTCGCTATGCAGTTGAGGCTAGTCCTGAGCTCACTTTTGTAGCCCAGGCTGGTCTCGAACTCGCACCAATCCTCCTGCCTCAGCCTCCCGAGTGCTGGGATTACAGGCGTGTGCCACCACGCCCGGCCTAAAAATAATGCTTTTAAAATTAAAGACAATAACAAAAGAAAAACACACCAATTATGGCGCCAGGATATTTAGGAAGAGGAGTGAAATTCAAGACTGGGTGCTGAAGAATAGGAAGGTCAGGAATGAACAGGGCAGGAAGATTCAAGGGATGTCCAAAGTTTCTGACTTGGACTCTGGGTGGCCCATAGTGCCATTCCCGGGAGGGACAGGTTTGAAGAAGGTCAAGTTTCTAGTTCTTGAAACCTTGCATCTGAGCTGCAAGGTGTGGGGGAGGAGACGTGGCTGGCAGCTTGGTTTGGGTCAAGGGAGAAAGAAGTGAGTCAGTCTGGAGCTGAGTACAGAGGAACAGGAGCAGAGCAGGACAGACGGTTGGATCTGTGGGTACATAAACATGCCTGGGGGACATGGGTGGGGTGAGAGCCAAGATGGGGACTCAGCTCGTTCTGTTTTATGACTCCCTCAATGAAGGCCAGCCCAGAAGGGGGTACCAGCAGAACCCACAGGCAACTGGGCAGAGGGAGGAGTCCTGAGTCTGCCAGGAAGCCTGAGCCAGAACAGCTTCCGGGAGGAGGGATGGCTGGGTTGGCCCAATCTCTCACAGACCCTTAATATCTTCCCAGAAGCACAGACTATGGATATTTTCACCCTCACATGCACCTCAATGCACACGTTGGTGTTGGGAATCAGGACTGAGAGAAGACAAAAGAGTCCTCAGAGGCTGTCAGGAAGGCCCGCTTTGTGAGAGGACCCTGTTCCAAAGAGCAGAGGGAGAGGAGAGAGGAGGTCTCCTAGCCCTAAAAGTGTGAAAACTTTTCCAAGCCGCTCTTTCCCCCAGAAGGAGTGGGGCATGGAGGTGACTCTCTGGAGGACAGGAAGATGAACTTAATGACGTGTCCCCACTGCTCTGGTCTCTGGGTGGATGGGGAATTTATGCGGTGCTTTCTCTGAGGATGTTAGAGGAGATGAATCCATTAATTGCTGCTAGGAATGGAATGAAAGAAGCAAGGAAATGAGCAGAGCCCAACCACAGAGTCTGAGGAGATCCCAAGTGAGCTGCGCACTGTGAGGTCGGAATTCAGTTTAGGCTCCAGCAGCGCTGGGGCTGCCGACCCTGTTGCTGGGACTTCCTGTGTTATAATCCTGGCTCCCGTAACATTTAATCCTCCTTGTCTCAGCGGCCTCATTTGTGAAATGGGAATTTAACAATCACTCGGCTCCAGTGGGTTGTAAGTCAGTCAGCTCAACTCAGGAAAAGCCTTTGCTCCCAGCATTGTACCTGGTGAGCAGGAGCTGCCAGGTAGGGCCAGCTGAGAGTATCACCCTTGTGGTCATCTTTATCTCACCAGCATCACTTCATGCTTCTGATGACATGAGCGCTTTTACAACTCGGGAATGAAGAAATGGTGAAGTTGAGGAACATTAATTCAGCAAGGCTAGCAAGGAGAAAGTTAGGACTCTGAAAGCCTTGCTTAGTCTAGAAGCTCTGAGGTTAGCAACAAATGCCATGTACTGTTTTAAAAGTAGACACACCAGCAATACTTTTATAAATTGTATTTTGAGGTTCCTATGAAATTGAAGAGTTATGTGAGATATTAGATTGAGAGGTTGGATAAAGGACTGAAAAATAAGACGATGGAGTGAGAAATAGAGAAAACTCAGAAAACAAAAGGTTAAAATAAACGTGGAGGTGATTTTGTGTGCCTAGAGAGGTAGAATGTGTGACTCATCTGACCTGAGAAGGGGAGCAAAGGCAGAGTTATGAAATCTGGGGAGAGATCCTCGTGACATCCCCAAGTGAGCACTCAATGGCAGTCAAGCTAGAAGTCGTTGCTCCAGACTCCTGGCTTCTTCAAATTCTCTGCTTCCCACTAGCTGGCAAATAATAGCAAGGTCAGCTGGCTTATTTCATGTCTAAGTACTTTTCATCTGGTACCTGGTTTAACCTTCATGGCAAGATGATAAGTTAGGCAGTATCCCTATCTTAATTTTCCCAATGGGTAACTCAACACAGGGAGATAGGAAAGGCAATATGTGATGCAGCTTACAGCACAGGGCCTCCCCTACCACCCCCGGGGAGGGGGCACAACAATGGAAGGAGGGTCTGAGGTCCCTAACTCCCATATCCTGAATCTCTAAATGTCCAGCAACATTTTCTTGTGATATCTGGTGGATTAGCATAGAAACTCTTGTCTAGGCTCTTAGACTCTTTCTGTTTTCAGCTTTATAGGGCTTCTGTCTATGTGCCATAAATCCTACGGAACATGCATACCTTTTATCCAGTCACTACCCCTCCAGGTCACCTGCGTCACCTCTTAGCTTTCCTTAATCCATCTTACTTTTCACGCTGTCTTCCTCATCTTCTAAGTTGTCAGATTCTTTTAGACCTCATGCTCAAATTCCTGTCTTTATAGAACTTTCACTGAAGTCCATCATCATTTTGCAACATTTAAAATTCTCTCTCATCCCTTTTCATCTCTTCTCCACTCAAGAAGGGTCTGTCTCCCTACTGCCTATTATATCTTTTATTCTTCTCTTTATTTGTAATTTGGGTTTCTCATATAAGAAAAATCATTCAACATGTAAGCTGTGCCTCTGATTTATTTTACTTAACATTATGGTCTTAAGGTCAGCCACTTTCCTACAAATGACTCGAGAATTAATGAAAAAAAAAAAATGTGTCCTGGATGTGTGCAGTTCCAAACACTAGGTACTGCAAACACGTACTAATACAAATAATTAATACGCTGTTATTCACACCTTTTGTGTCACTAAATGTTTGTTTGTTCACTCACTACACCTTCATCCAACACCTCCTGTGTGTCACTTGGTGACAGGAAGATGAATGCGCCCCTCCCCCAGCACTTACAGTCTAATGAGGGAAAGAGACATAAAACAAGTCATCATGGCCCCAATGAGCACTTTGATCAGTGTTGTGTTCAAAACAAGGTCATCCCAGAGGTGTGGATGATCTTTGGAGAAGTCAGGGAAAACTGCCGTTAGGGAATCTAACACATTACCCTGGATCTTAAACTGGGAGTGGCTCATTAGGTGATAGATGGGGTGGGGGGCCAGAGTGAGGAGGAACCTTCCCAGGCAGGGGGTACCAGTTGCAAAGATATGGCTGGTACCAGCATGAGTTTGTGTCTTAACATATTTATGCCATTTTCTTTTTCAGCTATGACATTTCACTAAGTCACTGAATCTGAACTCTGGGACTGCTCCTGGTGGGCAGTTCTCAAGCCAGGGGACAAGTGGCCCAGTGTGATCAGATATGATGGGTGTTTGTTTTACATTGTGCAGACCAGGGATGCTCTTACCACCATTCTCCATGACCTCCGACCCCAGGATCACTTCAGCATCATTGGGTTTTCCAATCGGATCAAAGTGTGGAAGGACCACCTGGTGCCAGTCACTCCTAGCAACGTCATCGATGGCAAATTCTACATTCACCTCATGTCACCCAGTGGAGGTAAGGATGATCCTTCCTTGCACGGCAGCCCATGTCGGCTTGGACATGACAGCAACCTAATTTTCTGCCAACAGCTGAGGATTAGAGAACTGAAGCTGATTACAGGAAAAGAGGAAACAGGTGACAACTTCTCCAGAAACTGATGCTTCTCTGAATAACAAATGCCTAAATTCTCATCCCCATGACATCAAAATAAATTAGTCAAGTTATGGGAGGGTTGCGGGAGCAGATACCTGCTACACGTTTGGATGCCTTCCTGACTTATCTTAGGGATCTGAAAAACAGAACTGCTTTTGGTAACTTGTTCTTGGGCAGAGAACTAAAGTGAGACAGGATTCAGTGTTTTGTGTGGACGGTAGGCAGCCATGAAGAACAAGTGGATGTCCATGCTTACCTGATCTGCACTGAGTGACCACGTGGCTAAGGGACAACTGTGGACATGAAAGTGCTTTGGGAGGATGCTGAGCTCTGAGTCATTGCCCCTGGTCTTGATCCTGGTGCCGCAGTCGGTGTGCAGAATGTTGGAGAGGAGAGGAAAGATCACAGCAGTGCACCATGTACATTACTGCAACTCAGGACCTGAGTCTTCCATTCACAGTGCTAGTACAGGGGTCACTTAAGAGGGGTGCAGTGCTGGGTTAGTGGGGCTCAACCTGCCCTCTGTCCCCTTTCTTAAAGCCCCTTGACAGAGACACTGTCTTCTGAAGCTGTCATCTTAGCTAATATCGCTTTGACTATCTGGAAACATTTGAAACACATAGCTTAGTCTTATTCCATTTGAGATTTTTCCATTCTTATATATTATTTCCTATCCAAGACATTTGCTTTCCCAAATGAACTCCTTTTGGAACTTATTCTTGCCTGCCTGGTACTTAGGCTTACTGTGGTATTTCTTTCCAATCTCCAAAAACAGTGTAAGAATTGTTTTATTATTTGATGAGAGAAAGGAAAGTTTGGATTTTTACTATATTTCTTATTTCTGGCAGGAATCGGATAAGACTGTAGAGTACTAAAGGGGAGAGATTCCTCTGCATCTTGGCTGGCCGTGGTTGCTAGCATAGTTACTGGCACACTGCGCATGCCCAATACATTTGCTAACCTGAACTTACTTAATTATGTGTCTGTGTTGGAGGGAGGTGCTAAATGGCTTCAGGAAATAGCTGCTACATGTTGTGTTCTTTTGGAATCCAAACCTTGGAAACCCAACTGGCTTCCTCTGTACTTGATCCACTCCGCAGGTGAAGAGCAGATAAATTTGCTTCTCTATGAAGTGTAACTTCAGGGTCAGAAGGGTCCGTTCTGGTGTGTGGGTTTTTTGTTTGTTTGTTTGGTACTGAAAATCAAACTCACAACCTTGTGCTTGCCAGACTGGCTGTCTCCCCAGCCCAGAAGTATACATTCTGATGCCAGCCTGGACCTGAATCCACCACTAGCCAATTAACTTCTTGTGCCTCAGTTCCCACGTCTGTAAGAGGATAATCAAGGAACTGCTATTGGGATCAAATGGGTCAAAATATTTGAAGTGTATGGAATGGCCCTGGTGTGTAGGTCATCCTCTTCATGATGTGGCCACCTTTACCCACCTGAGCTGTCCCCTGGCTGAGGTCCCCGGGCCCTCGGTGGCAGGGTCAGGCAGCTCCGGGGGACCCTTCTTGCAGAGAAGTCCTCCCTGCTGCTGAGTGGACTGGGACTGCCCCACCCTGAGGTAGGCTCCACTCCAAGCTCCACAGTGCCTTTGACACCTGCGTGCAACCAGGGAAGCTAAATCCATCCCTTAGCCCTGGCTGTCCTTGGCTATGGAGAGGAGTGAGAGATTTGGCAGCGCTGCTAAGTGCAAATTAAAAAGAACACAACACCTGCCAGTTAGTATGCGCTCACCCAGGGGCAGCAAGAAAGGAGAGCAGCGTTCTGAAAGGCAAATAAGCGATTCCAAAGAAATGTTAAAGACTGTTTCAGCTGTAGCATTCTGAATCTGAATGCACCTTAGCAGAAATTCTAAATATTTTTGTCATAAGCATGACCTTATTAATTTTTTTTTAAGCTAAAAATTCTGGAAGATTTAAAGTAATGAGGAACTTGGCATAGTGGCACACACCTATAATCCGAGCACTTGGGAGGCCGAGGCAGGAGGATCAGTGTGAGTTCAAGACCAGCTCCGGCTACAAAAGTGAGCTCAGGCCAGCCTGAACTGCATAGAGACCCTGGCTCAAAAAGAAAGAAAGAAAGAAAGAAAGAAAGAAAGAAAGAAAGAAAGAAAGAAAGAAAGAAAGAAAGAAAGAAAGAAAGAAAATAATGAGGAAATCATCTGCATTTTTAAACACTACACTTTGCAGGTAGCTAAAAATCAGTCTAAGCAGGATGACAGGGGGATGAGGGTCACAAAACTCCACATTTACTAAAAATAATGAAGTTGATGCTTGTATTGTTGGCATGCAAATTTAGCTCAAATCATTAAAACAATGAAATTAACAATTTTTGGCACGTGAATTTTTTCTTAAGCCATTGGGACAGTGACTGAAGGATCTAGATATTCACTCTGATTGGCACCCCAGCCCTGGTGGTGGTGGGACAGGAGCAGCACAGTTGAGGGGAATTCTTGGCTAATCCAGAACCACAGGTTCAACCTCAGCCACCCACTCTTCTCTCCACACACCAAGCAAGTCCATATTTGCCATCTTCTGCGGACATTGTCACGCAACTTTAATCAGAGCTGCCAATGACAAGCACCTTTCTAAAGGAAAAATTCTGGGGTCCCGGAGTGTGCATTTCAGGAGCTGCTTCTGTTGTGCGTTCTACTGATCAGAGGTAACCTGAAGGCCCAGCAGGCAGGGAGGTGATGAAGGGGGCCGAATGAGGTCATCAGTATCATCCGTTGACGTCTGAACTCACCCGAGGTGGTGTGGCTTTCTCCACCCAGCTTTCTTATTCTACGCACCTTTCTTCTCTCTGCTACTCTCTCTCCCTTCAAGTTCCTGTGCCCAGTGCTTTCCTGTTCTTTTCAAAGCCATCTTGGAAAAGGGGGCAGAAGTTGTTAATTCCATGGTACTAAGAACTCCTACCCAGAGGTGTCACTGGCTACCTGCAGAAGGTTTTAACAGTGAGATTTTTGCATGTTATTTAGGTTCACCCAGCAAACACTCGTGTTTTAGCTACAATGAGGATTCTAAGCAGCTGTGAGCATGCACCCTGGGTCAGAAGGTGGGTGCAGATGTGTGAGCCATCTTGTGTTGTGTCCCCCAGGCACAGACATCAATGGGGCACTCCAGGCAGCCATCAAGCTCCTCAACAACTATGTGTCCCACAATGACATTGAAGACCGGAGTGTGTCCCTTGTCATCTTTCTCACGGATGGGAAGCCCACAGTAGGGGAGACCCAAGCCCCCAAGATTCTCAACAATACCAAGGAGGCTGCCCGGGGTCAGATCTGCATCTTCAGTGTTGGCATCGGTAATGACGTGGACTTCAAGCTGCTGGAGAAACTGTCCCTGGACAACTGTGGCATCACACGGCGCGTGCTCGAGGAGGAGAATGCGGGTGCACAGCTCATTGGGTTTGTTTTCTCTTCTCAGAAAGGGGAGATGTTGTCTGAGGGTGCAGGAGATCCGATTCAATAGAAATTCAAACAAGAAGGTGTTCTTGTTATACCTTTTTTTTTTCTCAGCACTGCGGGGATCAAACTTGAGACCTTGTGCTTGCCAGGCAGGTGATTAATCTGCTGAGCTGGCCCCTTGCCATACCTTCCTCAAAAAGGTATAGCTCAAAAAGCTAAGTCACTGATCTCATCCTGGGCTTGGAAACTTGGCAGATCAGGATTCAAATTCTAGTCTTCTGTCTGTACTTGAATTTCCTCATCTGTAAAACGAAAATTATGGTTGGCTGAGAGAATTTAAAGAGAAAAAATTTGTAAATTAGTGGCACGATGGCTATTTCATATTAGGTGTTTAGTGAGCTCTTATGGTTGTAATTGCCTTCTCAAGACTTTGAGTACAGTTAAATGATTGTCTTTTAATCTGGAAGGAAGTTAGCTAGTTTAAAGTGATGAGTAGTCACATTATTATTATTATTATTATTATTATTTTTTTTTTTTTTTTTTTTTTTTTTTTTTTTTTTTTTTTTTTTTTTTTTTTTTTTTTTTTTTTTTTTTTTTTTTTTTTTTTTTTTTTGGTGGGACCGGGGCTCAAATTCACGACCTTGCACTTGCCAGGCAGGCACTTGTGCCACGGAGCTATCTCCCCAGCCCCTCACATTATTATTTTGAAGTAGAGAACAAACTAGAATTTAAGCCTTCTAACATGAAGGTAGCTTCTCTTGGATACCATGATACCAAGCACAGTATGCAACTTCACAATTAATTCAGTGGAGTGTCCAGTGTGCTGTGACATGATCTACATTGTGTTATGATTTTTTTTTAAGTTTTATTATACATGTTTGCAGTACATGGTAATAGCATTCATCACAGGGAGTTAGTACAAACATATGACATATCTTAGTCCTTTTTTGTTGTATTTATTTATTTATTCGGTTTTTCTTTTTTCTTCTTTTTTTTTTTTGTACCAAGGATAGAACTCATGACCTTGTGCTTGCCAGGCAGGCGCTTATGCCACTGAGCTATGTCTCCCGCCCACATCTTAGTTCTTGACATAGCCGGCATATTAAAGTTGAGGCGAGGTTGAGGTATATTTATAGAAGTTCTATGGCTACAACCAAAGAAGTTTAGTAATGATAAATCTCGCTAAATTTCTAGAGTATATAGTAAAGAGAGGTGGTTAATGTGGAACTGGCCATAAGTGTTCTTTTTACAGAATTTTACAGAACATTTAAATGAAAACAGAATTTACTTCCTATACTGTAAAAATTCTTCAAAACTAGACTCAGGTGGCAGTGAATGTCCTGTATAACAGAACTGAGATGTGTGAGGGGGTGCACAGTAAAAGTAATTATATAGAAACTGATAGACTGTCCTGTTTATAGTACTAAAAATGTTATCCATCCTAACACTAAAGACCTACAGTACACCTACATTTATGACATGATCTCATGTAACCCTTATGAAGTCCTAAAATAGTGATGGAAAACCTTTTAGAAACTGCAACCCTAAACCCACTTATTTATTGCAGAGTGCCAACACTATATTTAAACCTGAATACTGAGATTTTTAATTCAGATAAAACAGCTCATACATTAACTTTTTTATCTTAAAAGAAAAACAAATGACACGTACCCCATAGGTTCACCCCCGCTCATCTGGGAGGTACTAGGTATATCAGGGAAGACACTACACTGTTGCAGAGATGGCCAGGTGTAAAGGCTAATCTAAGACAGCCGTTGGTTTCTTCCTCCTGTGATAAGGGATTGGCTAAATTCTGCTTCATGCAATCATCAGACACTCACTCAGGTTCTTTCTACTTTATTGCTGACTCACCTACTTAGGTATTGTCCCTGACTGGAAGGTTGCAATTAAGATCACTATCGTTCTATACTGAAGCCTCAGAAAAAGAGGTAGAAAAAGGAAAGCCTATTTCGTTTAAAGCAAATGTCTTGGAAGTTGCATATATCGCTTACATTCCATTGGCAGCATCACAGTCACGTGGCCAGGAAACATCTTTTGTAGGTCACATGATTTGTTAGAACTCATTTATAGAAGAAAGGAAGGATGGAGTCGGAAACCTAGTCGGTGATCTGCCAGAGTAGTTCTGGGCTGACTGTGAACATCCTGACTTCCCAAGTGAATGAATCAACTGCGCCTTTCACTGGGACATAGAGCAAGGAAGTGGTTCAGGTGGAAGCCGAGCTGCGTGCGCATCCTGTGCCAGGTAGACCTCTGAAAAGGGGATTCTGGTTGTACCCTTACTTAGCAAGAAGCAGCCACATGACAGGACCACAAGAAAAACTATCAGAAACAAATACAGGGTTAAACAAACACAGGATGCTAAAGTCAAGGTCAGATTTCCTAAGGGCCACTTAAGATGTATTTCTAACATCTGTTTGATTTTCAAGAGAAATGTTTTCAGGAGGCCTTCGGGAAGCTTAGGGGTACACAGGGGAAATATAGCAAGAGTCATGAGGGGGATCTTGAAATTGTATCACAGGAAGAGTAACTCAAGAAATTAGATGTTGATTAGGCAGCATAAAAAGATGGCTTCCAGAGACACATAGCCATGTCTTTTGAGCATCTATCTGGCTGTCATGTTGAAGATTGGCAGACTCATTCTCTGTTGCTTGAGAGGAACACTGTAGAAATTTCAGGGAGGAAGATTTTGATCAGTGCCGTTGACAGAGAGGTTCAGGAGCACTGTGAGGATGCGAGTGCTTTCCCACTGCAGGAATTTGAGCTCCCACTGGGCATCCTCTGTCTCAAAGGTTGTACTGGGGACTGCAGGACTTGGTCACTCCAGGCAGCTCACCCCTCTGAGGTGTAACGTGCTTTACGACAGTCCCTCTCACTGCCAGCCAGGCCCCGATTCTCTCTGTTCCTCCCCTGCAGGTTCTATGATGAGATCAGGACACCTCTGCTTTCTGACATCCGCATCGATTATCCCCCTGACTTGGTGGAACATGTCACCAAAACTGTGTTCCCCAACTACTTCAATGGCTCCGAGATTGTGATTGCTGGGAAGCTGGTGGACAGGAAGACGGATCAGCTGCACGTGGAGGTCACTGCCAGCAACAGTAAGAAATTTGTCATCCTAAAGACAGATGTGCCTGTGGAGCCTCAGAAGGTGAGGAATGGTGTCCCAGGAAGCCCGGGTTCCAGAGGTGACGGCGAGGAGGACCCCAACCACATCGAGCATGCCTGGAGCTACCTCACTATGAAGGAGCTGATGAGCTCCTGGCTGCAGAGCGACAACGAGCAGGAGAAGGAGAGGCTGAGGCAGCAGGCTCAGGACCTGGCCATGAGCTACCACTTCCTCATCCCCTTCACCTCCATGAAGCTCAGGAAGCTGGTGCTTCAGGAGGACACGTTGGAGGCCACCCGGGGCATGTCTGCTGCAATGGGCCCCGAAACGGTGATGCAGAGCCTTCGGGGATCCACCACTCAGCCAGGTAGCCCAGCTCCCATGTGGCCAGGCTGACCTGGGCCTGAGTGTTTCTTCTGATGCTTTAGAAGGCCACTGCAACTTCAGCAGGAGTCTGCTTTATTTTATCAGATTGTAATTTTTATAAATAAGAGCCCTGTGCGCAGCAGGTAGTCTTCAGAAAGTATGGGATACTTTCTGAAGGGATCATGGGTTTGGGTTGTTATAAACTGTGGCTCTTGAGGGAAATGAAAACAAAGTGTGTGCACTACGAAACGTGGCCAGTGGCCAGCCGGTCAGTAAGTTATCCCTAAACCCAGGGACTGCCACATGCCAGGCACCATTGGGGTACCAAGATGAACACACAGACACAAATATTCAGTTTTAAGTGCTTTTTTATGTTTTTCTAAAACTTCAGAATTGGTCTAGCAAGATAGCTCAACAGTCTAAAGCCCCACTTAGGCAAGCTTAGGCAGGCACAGGGGACCAAGGTTCGATCCCCAGCGCCACATTCCACCACCAGCCCAGCCCTCAGGGTGGGCTGAGCTGGCCAAAAAGAAGAAAGCAAAAGCAAAATCCAAAAAACCTTCAGAATTAGGTCATTTCCTTGCATAACTTGTTTTTATTTTCTTGAGAAAGTTTGTGAAGGGCCACGCTATCAATGCTTGAGAGAATCCACCCGGAATTTAAGTGGACACAGCTGTGCTGCTTAAATCGGCAGTTTGACAGGAGGGAATTCCTAGGGACAAGAGCAAGAGAAAGGAACATCTGTGGGACAAAGGAAAGGGTATTCTGGGTAGTGCCCATTTGTAGAAAGTGGTGTGTTGTAACATCTAGCACTGTTACTAGGTTCTTGTCCAATTTCCTTCCGCTAAGACAGGGAGCTGAAGTTAGCCAGGCCCTGTGAGAGATCGCCCCCAGATGGTGTCTTCTTTATTCTTCACACTAACTTCAAACTGTGGTGCTCACCCGTGGGGGGAGACCACGTGAAGTCAGGACCCAGCAATCCTCTGGGCATCTCTGAGGCCCAGGTCAGATTCTTGTATTTCTTTGAGCCTGCCTTTCTGTGCCTGTGAAATCCAGAGTGACAGGAATGTTCCCGAAGAGCCATCGGGAGCATTAGTATGAAAGGTCTTTAGCACGTAATGCGTGCTCTACAAACACCACCCATTGTCTCTCAAGAGACATGGGTGCTAGGAATTTATTGAGAGGTCTAGACCCTTCTAGAAAGGCAGTGAATAGTCTTGCCATTTTAGAAAGAGCGGAACCTTTCTAAAATCTAGTGTGATTTTTATTATACTAAAAGCAGGCTGTTGGAAAGTATTAACTCATACTGAGCTTATCCATGCCACTCATAACTCATACTGAGCTTATCCAAGAACAATGCCTTTGAGTAAGATCAACTACTGTATATCAGCAACTCAGATCTCAGTAGATTCAGGAGAGTGGACACAAATGATAAAGAACTCAGAGGACCAGGTACACACACAAGGAAACATCCACCTTATTGTTTGAAGGAGCTTTTTCAGATGATAAGATTTTGCTGAAGTATCAGTGATGACATAGACAGCTCTCCTTTTCCCACAGCTCTTGTGTTTTGATTTTTAAAGTGTTTATGGCAGCTGCTACTCCACCCCTACGCTACACCCACCTGCCAGTACTGAAGGTTCATCCCCGGACCTTCACACTGAGGAGCTACAATCACCAGCCTTTTAAAAATTTTTTACCTTTTGAGACAAGGTCTCGCTAATTTTCCCAGGCTGGGCTTGGACTTGGATCTCCTTGCTTCGACCTCCCAGAGTGTTGGGATTCCAGGCATGCGCCACCGTGCCTGGCGTAACTGCCACGTCTTAAAGTGGCCACACCACCCCGTTCTTCTTTCTGGCCCATTGCACTCCGCCATGTTCTGCCACCAGGGACTAAAATAAAGTGTTTTAAAAACATTTAGATCGTTTTATCTTGATTTTCTCCCAGATAAAGACTAGTGAAGAGGAATATACTTTATCTCATATAAGATTTGAAGTAAAATAGTGTATCGTACTTGCAGAAAATAATTTACTTTCAGCTTATACATTCATGGACTATGTATTCTGCTAAGTCACTTTGCTTTTTGTTTTGTTTTGTCTTGTTGTCTTGGTTTTTGGAGACAGGGCCTGACTATGATAGTTCAGGCTGGCTTTGAACTCACTTTGTAGCCCAGGCTGGCCTCAGATTCAAGGTGATTTTTCTTCCTCAGCCTCCTGAATGCTGGGATTACAGGCATGTACCACTATGCTTGGCTCTCAGTGAGTGAAGTCTCTTCAAATACTGGGTATTTTGAAGTGATTTATGAGTTCAGCTTACACATACAGTTGTGGACCCTGGACTTTAACTATTTGGTTTTGGTTTTAACGTTTTTGATTTAAAAGCCACACAACTTGAAACTTACCCTTGTAACCCTTTTTAACTGTACAGGTCAGTGGTGTTACATCTGTTCACAAAGATCACAGAAAACAAAACATTATCTAGGAGGTACCGAATAAAATAATTGGGGCTGACGAGATAGCTCAGTGGTCTAAAGCACCTACTTAGGCAAGCTTAGGTAGGTACAGGGGACTGCAGTTTGATCCCTAGCACCACACTGCACCAGCCCTGCCCTCAGGGCAGGCTGAGCCAAAAAAAAAAAAAAAAAAAAAAAAAAAAAAAAAAAAAAAAAAAGAATGCAATAATTAAGCTTCAGCAGTTTATATCTTAGTTGTGTCTTTTGAGGCCAGGCTCCCTCTTTAAAATAAATAATGTTTTAAAGAGCTCTGGGTTCTTTCAGCAGCTACAAAGGAATCTGAAAGCTGGGCGTCATCCATTCCAGCTGCCCTTCTCTCTCTGGCCACGTCATCTTGAGTGAATGACGGAGTGTTTTTTCTCTTTCTTTCCTTCTCAGGGCCTATGCTCAAGAAACCCTACAATCCAAGAATCAAACTCTCTAAGACATCAGGTAAAGAAAAGGGTGTGGGGGATTAGAGGGTGAAGAGTTTTTAGAGAGTGGACCACGGGGAGATGCCTGAACCCAGGAGGCATCGCAGCCCCTTTCTGCAGCTCAGGCGTGCTCTGTGAGGCAGATGTTAAACCACAGGACAGGTGTGGGGGGTCCACAGACTCCGAACCCTGGCAAGGACCCTAGTGGAAGAAGAGAAGCAGAAGCACATTCTGCCTGTGGCTGGGTTTCAGAGGCCTGGTTTTGGAGATTTGAAATGTCCAGGCTTCCAGCCTCAGAGGTCACAGATACAAAAAAAAAAAAAAAAAAAAAAAAAAAAAAAAAAAAAAAAAAACCAGGGTTATAAGGATGTAACTGTCTAGAGGGATAGGAAGGATTTTATGGGGTTTTTTTTGTTTGTTTGTTTTTGTTTTTTATCCTTGGCCTTAGAAGGAAAAGAACAGATTTTAAAGGCCATAAAATTTTCTTTTAACAACCTCCCAGGATGATAATAAAAGTCAGGATGGGGCAGCTGGGTTTTATTCTTCCAATGGCTGCTCTCACCAGGCAGGGCACTGAACCCCTGCGAAAGGCAGAATATAAAGAAACACTACTGCTCATCTTTTGATGATGGAAAAAATAACGGCACCCAGAGGAGACCAAAGCTCTCACCCACACTGTTAGCACGCTTTAGGTGTGGCTTGTGAGACAGACCGTTCTCTGAGAATTCTTATCGTAACCAGACTCAGTATTTCTACTCAGAACAACTGAATCTCTTTATAAAAAAAAAAAAAAAAAAAAAATGTTGCTTGCTTGCTGAAAAAAAATCAGAGAGAGCCCAACAGTGATTGGCGCAGACAGCATCCAGGAGGAGGGTGATCTTGCATTTCACGGAGCATGCACTCCGAGGCACTGCATTCTGTCCGTGGCAGCCCATGCTTTTCTGCCCTGTTGCTGGTCTCCAGGACACGCATGTATAGCACTCTGGCCCAAAGCAGCATGAAGCGCTTCACTTCAGGTTATCCAGGGCTCTTCCTGTGGCGCGGCTTTCAGCAGTTACTAAGAGAGCATGAGCTCACTCTCTGCTTGCAGAGACTGGACTCCGCCTGACCACATGTCTAACATACACAGGCGCATGATCGTTCATGGTGTTCCTGAATCATGGGCCTCATGTCCTAGCCAGAGAAACTGCGTCTGCAGCCTAGCAAGAGAGAGACAAGGGAGTTGATGTCGAGCCTCAGGAAATATTTGGTCTGCTCAGTAGGAAGGCAGGTCGTTCATGCCTAGCAGAAGTGACAGTGAGGAGAGTCAGCAGTGACCTGGGGCCAACTGGACATCACGGCCCCAACTGTAGACAAACAGCTGAGAGCAATAAAGTCACTGCGACCTCAGGGAGTGATTCCACCATCATCCCTAGCTGTCCTGCCCGCCCTTCTAGTGACTCTATGCTATTTGTCACTGCCCTTGAATGGGCCAGCTTCTTAGTGTCTTTAGGCAAGAGTGGCACATAGTAGGGCCTGTGAAGGCTTATGACAAAGCCAAGTTGTCCACACTTCACTGGGGTCTGGTGAATGGAGCATTAGATCTGTGCTTGGAAGACCTGCTATCAATGTTTGGCGGCCACTAGCGAGTTAGTCTAGGAAATCACTTCCCTCCCTTGATTTGCCTTATTTAGAAGCTTCCTCCCAGTGCTGTCCTTGGGTGTTGATGCATAACTACACGTGGAAGGCAGGCAGTGAGTATCTCTCCTTCTCTCTGCATTCTCTCCCTGGTAGTGGATGGTGATCCCCATTTTGTTGTGGATTTCCCTTTGAGCAAACTCACTGTCTGCTTTAACATCGATGGACAGCCCGGGGACATCCTACGGCTGGTCTCTGATCACATGGGCTCTGGTAAGTTCTGCCTTTCCTGTGTCAGGGAGGGGCGCTCTCCACCTCTGTTTTTAGGGTGAATGCCCTGCTGTATAAGGAACTTGGGGGATGCTCAGTGGATTCTGTACTAGTTGGCCGCAGGGAGTGGAGGCTCCAGACTTGGAGTCGGGGCAGCATGCACTGAGCCCCATACGGCATGGCCTCAGCATGGCCCTGAGCACAGGCTCTCATGCTGCAGTGGTCTTCCTTGTAGAACAGAGACAGTGGGGCTCTGCTGGCCTTGCGGAATGTCATTAAGGAATTCCAATGAAAGAAAGGCTATGAAGTAGCTCCAAAAATGCTCAAGTGTTATAGAAGTTTCTGGACATCATTGCTGTCACTATGTCTTTCCATTGAAAAGCTCTAATGGTGGGGAGGTAGGAGGCCTAAACTCATATGTCCTCGTTCTGTGATAATGTAGAAGTAAAGCCCAGATGTTAATCCAGATGTTGTGTGCATCACTGGTGTAGATGTTGGCAAAGAAAAGGGCATTGTTCAAGGCAAGGTAGCAATGCTTGAGGACAACTCCGCAGACAGTCACACAGCCCCACTTTTTGGGGGAATTATTTGGTGTTTCTCAGTGCTGAGAAAATGAGGGGCTTAGAAGTTCAGACTGCAGAGTGCCCCCCTTAAGGTGGCATGTGTGATGTATTCATCTGAGGTTTGGTCCTCGTTCTCCTTGATTATGTTGTTTTTTGCAGGCCTTCCTAGCTTTAAAGACAAGTTTCTGATGTCTGCAATACCTCAGGGTGCAGGGAAGAGCTAGGGCCCTAACTATATTGCTCCCTGCAATACCCTTGCTCCTGGGAGCTGTTCCCATGGTTTCTAAGTTCCTTGAGTTGTGCAAGTCCGAACCTCAGCCTGGATGGTGAGAGCTCCGAGACCAAGAGCAGGGCTTCAGCTCTGGCTGCGGCTGCTCCTCTTCCTCTGTGCCTTTGCTAGGAACTCACTTTTTCCCTCATATATCTAAGAAGATGCCGGTCAACATTTATTAGAAAGATGATCCTCAAAGCAGAGGAAGCAAGAGTTAATTATATAGCTATCTTTATTAAAACTGCTGCTTTGCCTAAGAACAAAGCAGACCTAATCTGCATCAGCTGATTTGTTCCCAGACGGCTTCTGTGCAGTGGTACCACTTGCTGTCCAACCCCACAGCAGGGCACCCTGGGGTTTGCCCATGGCCTCATAGGAGAGATGAGTCCAGAAAAGCTGTGCTCATGTTCAGCATGGCGCTGGGAGAAGAGCGGCTCGTGTCTGGTGGCACTTCACGGCGCATACATGTCCTCCCCTTGCATCCGCATGGAAGTTCCCTTAGATTTTTATAGCTTCCTCATTTTCCAAAATAAGGAAACTGAAGATTAATTGTTTAATAGTTTTGTCTAAGAGTGCATACATGGTAAATAAAAACACTCGAGTTTTAGGAATAAGAATTTTCTAATTTAGATTCTATCCCCCTGCTCAAGGTTAGGGTTGGTAGCAGCTGGTAAATCCAACACATATCAGAATCCACAAGACCGTGGCCACTACAGCCAGACCTTGGAGTGAAGGCACACACGTATGCAGGCCCTTCAGTGATACCTTGACCCAAACCTGAAGCCTCCTTCCCACATTCCAAGGTGCTAATCAAACACAGTGAAAACTCCCTTATAGCTTCTCAAATTCAGACTCACGTGGCAACCAAGTGGCTGAACCAAGTGGCTTGAATGTGGACTGTGTGTTGGTGGGGCACAAGCCATGAGGACAGGAAAGGAGGAGGAGAGTTCTTACCCAGTGCTTTAGTAGGCAGACCAGTTTTTTAACCACTGTTCTCTTTCTCTCACCTCTGAGGTGTGACAGTGAATGGAGAGCTAATCGGGGCCCCTGCTCCCCCAAATGGCCACAAGAAACAGCGCACCTACTTTGGCACCATCACCATCCTCATCAATCAGCCAGAGAGATCCTACCTGGAGATCACACCCAGCAGAGTCATCTTAGATGGGGGTGACAGGCTGGTCCTCCCCTGCAACCAGAGCGTGGTAGTGGGGAGCCGGGGGCTGGAAGTAGCTGTGTCTGCCAACGCCAATGTCACTGTCACCATCCAGGGGACCATTGCCTTTGTTGTCCTCATTCACCTCTACAAAAAGCCAGCACCATTCCAACGAAACCACTTGGGCTTCTACATCTCCAACAGCAAAGGCCTTTCCAGCAGCTGTCACGGGCTGCTAGGTAGGACGCCTGGTGTGTTCTGTTGGGTCCAGAGGAGGTACACTTCCCAAGTGAAATCTAACTGCCAAAATTGTTAGATTGATTGAGAAATTTAGTAGACATTTGGTCCTTATGTGTACAGATGTCCCTTGGTACCCTTAGGGGTGTGGCTTCAGGATGTCCCAAGGATACCAGGATCCACAGATGTGCACGCCCTCACCTGAAGCAATTGTATACGGCTCGCACACACTCTCCCGCATTCTGTGGCATCATCTCTAGATTGCATCCCGCACCTGTACACTGTAATACCATGTAAATAGTTGCTGTGCTCTATTGTTTAGGGAATAATAACAAGGCAAAAAGTTCCCGTTCAGTACAGATACATTTTCTTCCAAATGTTTTCAGTCTGCAGCTGCTATAATCCACAGATGCAGAGTCCTCTGGGTACAGAGGGTGACTGTGTATATATGAAGATTAGATTTCTTGCCTCCTGATGATTTCTGGCATAGAAGTGAGCATTGTAAAGCAGTTCCCATTAGTCTTCTGGGAAAGAGAACAAAGACAGGGAGAGTAATCATCTTAAGATCTGGTTCCTTGTCCCCCTGTGAAGACACAGGGAAAGGACAGCCCAAGGCGCAGGCCCAGCACCACAGACAGATGCCTTTCTGAGGCGTCACAGCGTTGCCGTGGGAGCTGGAGGCCACCTTGGCCCGCCTTCTGCAGCAGGCAATTTCATGTGGGCCCCATGCCCAAAGCTAAAGGATGAGCTGCTGCCAGGGCTGGTTTAGAAAGCTTCCTGGCTTTTGAGCTGGCCACATCCTGCCCAGCTGATGCCAAGCAGAGGCTCTGTCTCACAGAGGCAGGTCTGTGCTGCCCTGGCCTGAGCACTCCCACAGTTTGGCTTATAGAAGTCTGAGGATGAATGTCAGGTGCAGCCTGAACAAATGACTCCACAGCCCATGCTGGTGCATGCCCCCCACATGGAGAGTGTGGGGCGGATTTATACCCATGCCCCACTTATCTGTGTTCCCCTTGACCTCCAGATTCCATAGGAGACCACTTGTCTCCATTTGCCAGACATGTGATTCCTCACTATGTGTGGATCCCAGTGCTCTCCACTCCAGGTTATGTCACCAGCCTGGACAATGTATGACAGCCTCCAGGGAGATTCCAACATAGGGTTGTGGTCAGTGGAGACCATCCTGCCCAGCTGACCATGGTGACACACAGTTGTAAACCCAGGAGGACTCCGCCTCACAATAGTAAATTAGGGGGCCTGGCAGGATTGTTCAGTGGTCTAAAGCGCCTGCAGGTGGTTCGATTCCCGGCACCACATGCTGCTCCAGCCTTGCCCTCAGAGCAGGCTGAGCCATAAAAATAAATAAATAAAAACAATAGTAAATTAGGACTGGGGAGATAGCTTGGTGGTATAAGTGCCTGCCTGGCAAGTACAAGGTCCTGAATTCGATTCCAGATACCACATGCCATGCCAGCCCCATGCCAAGCTAGTCACCAAAACTGGGCATGATGGTACATGCCTATAATTTCTGTGTTGGGCTGAGACAGGAGGATCACTATGAGCCCAAGATTTATAGTGGGACCCTGTGCCAAATAAATAAATAAAACTCTTTTTTTTTTTTTTTTTTTTTGTCTTTTTGAGACAGGGTCTCGCTGTGCAGTTTAGGCTGGCCTTGAGCTCACTTTTGTAGCCCAGGCTGGTCTCGAACTCACACTAATCCTCCTGCCTCAGCCTCCCGAGTGCTGGGATTACAGGCGTGCACCACCACGCCTGGCTTTTTTAACAAAAGAAGTTGGGGCAGAGCCTCTGTGTGAAGGCCCTGGCTTCCTTCCCCAGTACCACAAAAAAACCCAAACAAACAGTCCCTTTGGCACTGCTGCCCCTGACAGACTACAGTGGTGATATTTAGCTAACCTCTATGCATCTGGGAAAAATTTTTATTAGCACTCAGCAACATCCATCCTGCGAAATTCATGCAAGACCGTGCCTCTTGGTCGTTTCTGTCTCTTTCACACACGCCCCATCCGTCTCCCCAGAGCACCCTTCCTTCGCCCATCACCTGTCCTTTACTTTGCTCTCCTTTATATTTTGTGTCTCTTTGTCCTCCCAGGTCAGTTCCTGAACCAGGAGACCAAACTCACCGAGGAGCCAGCCGCACACAGCACAAACCTCACGAATGCTCTCCTCCCCTGGGCAGAAGGGACACCTGAGGCCATCCTTCAGGTGAAAGGGCACCGAGTCCCAGTGGTCTGGAAACAAAGGAAGATTTACAACGGCGAGGAGCAGGTAGACTGCTGGTTTGCCCGGAACAATGCTGCCAAGCTGATCGATGGGGCGTACGAGGATTACCTGGCATCTCACCCGTTTGACGCAGCAACAACTTTGGGCCTGGGGGGGTTCCCTGGCCCTGAACTCAGCAGCATTAACTGATGACAGTGCATGAAAGGGACGTGACTGTGGAGCACCCTGAGGCACGGCTGTCCTTGTTACCCTCTGTTCTTGCAGCCTCGAGCCGCGCTCTGCAGCCTAGGCTGACGTCTGCTGGAGCGAGCATAAGGCAGAAAGCCAGAGTGAAGATATTGTTTTCTTTCCCCTCCTCCCTCCTCTCCCTTCCCTTGCAGCCCCCAGCCTTTGGTAGACAAAACTGGTAGCATCAAGTGGAAAAAGGCCACAGTTTGAAGCATGAAAGCTTCTATCTTGTACCATCTGGCTTGTCCTCTATAGCCTACTGAAAGCTAACTCCTTCCAGGGTAACAAGGTTGTCAGGAAATTTTATTCTCCTTGTAGAAATGATTGAATTGTGCTCTCTGCACTGTACTCATACCTAGGAATTTCTCCTTTGTTCTGTTATGTTCTCCAGATGCTCAACCCCTGAACTCTTCCTCAAAGACATCTTCTACTACATCCCAGGCCGCCGATCGATCATCCAAACAGCATACAAATTAGATGATTGTAAATAATTAGGTTTTTTTTTTTTAAATGTACCTGGTACAGGGTTTCACTATGCAGCTTAGACCCATAATAATCCTCTTATTTTCAGCCTCCCAAGCTCTGGGATCACAGGCATGCACCACCATGCCCAGTCTCTGCAGCCAGCTCAGCATGCCCGGGAGCAGGGCTGGCGCAGCATCTGGCTCTGGGTGTCAAACCCAGGTCCCTGTGCTTGCCTAAGCAGGTGTTTTGTCTGCTGAGCTATCTCATTGGCCCAGTTAAAGCTTTTCTTGGGAAAGCTTTTTTTTAATGCTGTGGAATTTTGTCCTTAAATATTGGTTTCCATTTAAAAATGATTAAAAGTAGCAAAACCTGCATCCCAGATACTGATCTCTTTCTAATGAGCTTTGTAGACCGCTTGGCCTTGCTGTGTGGACATTCTCCAATTTATCCTAAGACATTTTTACTAAGCAAGACAATCCATGTGGATGTGTTTTAACCAGCCCTGCTTGGCGCTGGGGAGTTGGCCAACCGACAGGCAGGCTGTTAACTTGGAGCTCTTCCGCACGTGTCATAATTCCTGGACCTTTCTGCCGCTAGCCTCCCAGGAGGTAATGAGTGATGCGCACTCAGTGCTGGGAATGGAGGAAGAGCCAGCGAGAGCGAGCCCGGTGCAGCGGCCCACCTCAGGGATGCTCAGCCTGCACACGTCCGCGGGAGGGTGCACATGCTCAGGACACCTGGAAAGCCTTTCCACATGGCAGATGGGCGCGAGCCAGGAGATCGCCTGAGCTTTGGTTCCAGGATGGTGACACACTTAACTCCCTAAGGAAAAGATTAAAATGGAGCTCAGGGGCCAAAGATCCCTGAGTGGTGCTGTCCCCATCTGAATGGCCTCAGCCAGGCCTGGCCCTGTTATCAGAGGGAGCGGGGGCAGCTCGTGGTCTCTTCATTCTCCTCGGTAGCAGCACTCCACTCTGCCCTGGTGACTCAGGCCTGTGCAGGAGGAGGCTGGGTAGAAGAGACAGGCCAAACCGCAGAGAGAGAGAGACTGTGGCCAGGAAAGAAGGGCACTGCACCGGGGCTGGGGGACGGGATCTGTATTGTCCTCCCAGGAGCTTTCTGCTGTGGGGCCTGATGCCAGGGCAGCCTGCGAAGACTGGGAGAGCAGAGTGTTGGGCCTTTGGCGAGAACTCGGCCCTGAGAACACTGTTCATCCTGTTTACCTTCCCGTGGGAAGCATTTGAGCATGTTCTTGTCGGATCTCGTGGATTTCGGAGCCAGTTCATGTTGGGTGACTGTATAGTCCCCTTGCAGCAGCCGTAGCTCACTGCCTGGTGACCTACCAGACCCCAGCAGGTCAGCTGTGCCACCTGGCTAGCTTCTGTCCTGTCACATCAGCCACCCACCTATCTTCATGCCAAAGGACTGGAGGTGACCAATGCAGCTGAGAGGTGCTTCGCATTTTAGGGTTCAAAGAAAGAGGAACATGAGGTAGGGCTAGCCCGGCCCTGCCAGGCTCCTGGGACACCTGCTCCTGTAAATCCTAGCTGGGCAGATGGCCCTGAGTAGAAGGCCCAGTCCGCTGGGTCACGCTTGGTGCAGTGGTCTGTTGTTTGGCGTGCTGGCTGCACACTGTGGTGGGAGCTGGCCCCACTGCCTCTGGTGACATGTCAAGAAAGGCTTGGAGCAGGGTGAGACCAGACTCGCAGAATCACTGACTAGCTGTGGCACTATGTCACTATCTGGTCAATCATTTATTTTTCTTAAGCATGAATAAAACAAAAGCATTACTAAGTGAGTAATAAAGTGGGACTGAGGAAAATGTTGGACTGAGAGGGTGAATCTCACTGTTAGTAGCGAATGGTAATGAGCTGTGAGAGCAGACACCGGGATCTTCAGCAAGTTCCCCCCCCTAGGTTCCAGTCCCCTCCTGCATCTAACAATGAAAGGCCTCTACATGCACCATTTTGGAGGGTCTTCTCTTATGAAGTTTCACATTCTCAAAATAAAATGCACTAAGAATTTTCTATGTGCCCATGTGGGGTGCTCGGCCTTCCTGCCTCTTGACTTTTTGATGACTGCTACCTCAGGCAGAGGGGTTGTGCTTGGGAGCGTGGGCCACCCCAACGCTCACTCCATCAGAGCCAATGGTTGTCCTGAGGGTGCAGGGGACAGGAAATCAGGGCACCTCTCTGTTCCTATCAGAGTATGTGTCCTGCTAAGTAAATTAGGAAAGGGTCCTTGGCGTCCTTCTAACATTCCTGTGTGAAAGCCCGGGTGTCGGTGCACCTTGTAGGAGTGATCGGGCCCTGCTAGCAGGGCCCTGGTAAGTGGGACTGGTGGCCCTGCAGGAAGAGATGGGAGAGGCGATCTCTCTCCCATCATGGAAAGATACAGTGAAACACAGCCACGTGAAAACTGTGCACCGCCTCTGCCATCACTTTAGTCTCAGCCTTGGCAGCCTCGGGACCTGTGCAAAATGCATGCCCACTTCAAAGCTTCCCAGTGCACAGGACTCTTGTTCTCAGCCCGTGCTGGCTAAGATGCTAAGTCACTCAAAATACAGATTCCTTTATGCTCTTCGAGCCACTCAGAGTGTACACAATGTTCTTATTAAAACTTGAAGGACTCCTGGAACCCTGGAACCATTGGAACATGATCCAGCTAAAATAAACAACAAACAGAATAACACAGCTAACCAAATACTTAGAAGTGTAACTTTAAATATTTAGCTTTAAAGAATAAGTAGGATACAAGATAGTTCACATATCAAGAGACTTTTTTTAAAAAGTCATATAAAAATGATGTCTAAAAATAAATTGCACGACATGTTTGTTTTTCAAGTGAAAACAGAATCAGTTATTGAGAATAAAACTTGACAATTCTAACTGCACTGCTTATTTGTAAGAATTTCTGAATTATAGTCTGGGGCTATATAAGGTGGTCTGCATCTATCGGTGGTCCCAAAGGATTATAAGGGAGTTGCAAATGTTTGACTGGCCTGGCTTTTCCTTTACTGTCCCTTTTGATGTTTCTGTGTTTTCATCTGCACGTCTACTCATTGCTGTGTCGTCACTGCTGGGGGTGCAGTAGTGTGTAACGGGGGGGGGGGGCAACGGAGCATGTGGCACAGTTCAGCTGTGACAAACTGCCCTCTAGGCTTGCGTGCGTGGACTTTGTGATGTTCTCGTAGTGGTGAAGTCACTTCGCAACACATTTTTCAGGAGGCTCCCCCTCATTAGGTGACAGAGCTAGGTGTGCACTAGGTGATACGTACATGGAATAGTGACAGTAGAAGACGAATGCGAAGATAGCACAAATGCTTCACCTCTTTAGTAACAAAATGAAGAGTAGGTAATTTCTCCTGCTCCTCCTCCTCCTCTACCTCCTCCTTCTCCTTCTACAATGACAATGACGATGACTATTACTACTACCTTGTTTCTCTGTAGTGCTAGGGATTAAAGCCAGGGCCTTAGGCATGCTAGGCAAGCGCTCCACTACTGAGCTACATCCTCAGCCTTTTTCTTCTTCTTTAGGTTCTCTCTAAGACTTTAAGTTGCCCAGGCTAGGATCCATATGTGATCCTCCTGCCTCAGCTCCCCCAGAGTACCGGGGTTACAGGCATGCACTATGCCCAGTTGGGCCCTTTTTATTTTATTTGGAGACAGGCCTTGCTGATTTGTCAAGGATGGCCTTAAATTTATGATCCTCTTGCCTCAGCCTCCCAACTAACTGGAATTACAGACCCACGCTATAGCACACAGCTTGGACTTCTAAGACCCTGTGACCTTTATCCTCTGCTTTCAAACGCAGAACCCTCCAAGCTGTCAACTCTGAGCTCCTCCTCTCTATAGAAGGATCTTCAAGCAGTGATCCGGTGTACTCTGAGTCCTGGAGTGCCAGGCCGTATGTTCAGAGCAGAACGAAGTCTTACTTCCCCAGAGGTGGCAGTTTAAGGCCTGACCAAGTGTGCAAAGGACAAAACGTGGTCAATGACCAGAAGCCTGTGCAGAGGATTGCCAGCTGAGCACAAAGGAAGGAAAATAACAAAAACAGGAAGGCAGGTCCTGTGACCCTTTCCAGCATGGAGCATGGGTTAAGCTGCCAGTAAGCCCACATGCAAATGCGGCACCACAAGATACTTTTTCTACTGGTAGGCCCCGCATGCATGCTCCATACCCCTACTCTATTCGGCTTCAGACAGAGCTCTGTTCATCCAGTGGTTTCTGAGAACCTGTGCTTGGTAGAGTTCTGGGCCCCTCACTTCCTGGGCCCTGTGTCTGAGGGTCGCCAGCCAGCATCCACAGGGCCTGTTTTCTTCACGCCAGCTTCCAGGATGCAGGGAACACCCAGGAAGACGCACAGCATGCTGTTGCGGATTCACTCAGTGCCCAGGCTCCTCTGGCACGTGGCAGACCACAGCCATCAATGCACCAACCGCCAGGGCTCCCCTGCTGCTGCAGCATCCTGTGACAGCTCTGCCTCCAGTTTTGCTGAGAAAACCAAGGAAGCAAAAGAGGCCTTAACCCTCCTTCTATCAAAGGGACTTTCTCTTCACAGGATGCCTTGGTCTTCGTCCCTCCCTCCGTCCCTGTGTGTCTGCCCTTGCTCCTGCTGATCCTGGCCCTCTCCTTCCTCTGGGGAGTACCCTCCCTCCAGACTTCCTCCAGACTCCAGGCCCTTGTTCTCCACTCGTGTGCTCCTCTTAATACCAAATGCAGGCGAAGCACCTCTGAGCAGATATGCTTGTACCAGGAACATTTCCAGTTTCAGGCCTTTTTAAACGATTTTGGTCTGTTTGCACAGATTGACCATCATGTCAGCACCTGGAAATTTCAGCTATTGGAACCACTCAGATTTGGGATCATCTGATCAAGGGTGCTGAACCCATGCAACCCTAGAAGACCTTTATTCTAGCTGGAAACTGTTATTCTTCCACCGGGCTCCCAATCGGCTTCTCTCTTCTTTACTACAGTGTCAGATTCTCCCTAGAGGCTGGTCTTTGGACCCTCTTCCCCCGCCTCCTTTTACTTGGTTGCTTATATCTCAGTCCCAGCTTCTGTGGGGCCACACATTTTGGAGCCATGTCACAGATATTGTATGCTGTCCTCCACATTCAGTTCCAACTAGCCTCAGCCTCCTACCTTCCTCCAGCAGCCTTGTTCTCTTTTGTAAAGTGCTGGGTCCTCTGGCTTCTTTTATGAGATTCTTAAATTCTTCCTAGTCTCCCTTTGGGAATGTCTTTTCTCCTACCAAGCTGTGGACTTACCCTGAGGCTTAACTTGGTCCACCGCACTGCCTCCCTTAGGAACTTCGAGCGTGTCATCGTTTCCACACGCAGGTGCCTTTTGCATGTCAGGCGTCAGCAGGGGCTTCAATGTCCATGTCATTCCTGTTAGTCATGCTGGCTTCACCTGACACTCAGGAACTGAAGGAAACTTCCCAACGTCAGTGTGGATATTTGGGGTCAGGAACCCAGGAGAACAGGAAAGAGAAGTTCCAGGCCCATCCTTTGCTATTTTGCATGTGAAATATGAAGATGGAAATATAGATCTACATGCTGGGTACATTTCATAAGAAGCCAACCCCAAATTAATTTCTGTCGACACTGCGTACTTCCTGAAAGTTCTTGGTTAATCACATTATTTTCTCAAAACAACAGCTGTGTTTGTACAAGAGAAGGCCAGTGTTCTAAGAGCTCATTGGGAATTTCTGCTTATATAAGTCAAAAATTATATGTGCTAACTATATTGACATTCCTATTAAATAACCTCACTGAACTGCATTACATATATTGTAAGTGCATTTTACTATATGTTTTAAGAATAAATTTTGTGGAAAATACGTGAAAGCAATGTAGGAACTGCATGCTTCTTTTATGTATGTGATGGCGTGAATATCTCGCACCCTCACAACTACCCTGTTAAACTTCCAAGTGGAAGTCAGCTTTGCATGTCTATGATCTTTCAGCTGTGAAGTTCATGTACACTCTACAAATGTTTTGAAAAATAGTAGAAAGCCACGCATTTCTGCAGCCTGGCTTCTATTCTGGGAAGTTACAGACCTTTGCATGGAAAGGCAAAACCAGTTTAGGACTCAGCTCAAAAATGAGCTACATCTGCCTTTGAAGAAAGCTGAGGCTGAGAACATTCCAGAAGCTTCAAGCTGTAGAACTTGAAAACAATTACTTATCCTTTCGGTCTTTTCATCTGCTCCTCTGGGAAGCTAAAATGACACACTTTGAGAACTTATGATGCTGAAAGCATAGGGTAAAACTCTGTACTTGGACTATAGCATGTTGAATTGCTCATGTGATTTTCCCAGTAGAGACTGTTTCTCCACGCATTCAAGAGTAGTACTAGCAAACACTACTTAGTTGGAGGGGGTAAGGCGCCCTTCCCATCAGCCTTGGAGTAATGTTCTGTATGATGAAGAGATGGATTGCCTTATAGAGATCAGAGAGAGTGAAAGACTTAAAAGGGGGAGATTGCATAGGTGTTTATAAAGTAGAAATTAAACTGGGCATAGTGGTACATGTTTGTAATCCCAGCACCCAGGCAGGGTGAGGTAAGAGCATGACGAGTTTGAGCGCTACCTAGGCGACTGGATTTAATGAAACCCTATTTCTAAACAAACAAGGCTGGAAATACAGCTCAGTGTGAATTCCTAGAACTATACACACAAAAAAAGTGGAGATTGTTTTCAATTTGGGACAAAAGAAGACCTAATACTTGATCTAAATCTCACATCACAGGTCAGGTTTGAAGAGGAAAAATATCTGGGAGCACTTCATGCCATAACTTATTCTTTGAGAAACACTACATATAAAAGGAAAATAAATTATATAGAGGAAGAGGAAATCAAGCCTTGAAGATCCGTCGCTCGCCATCAACACAGAGCAATTCAGGGATCAGACTCACCTGGAAACAGTGTCCTTCCTCTTTCCTGAACACTGGGGTGCTTGGGACTCACAGAGAGCAGCTTCTGCTGGGACAGCTATGAGTTGCTAGACGCTGAGATCAGGCTAATGCAGCCAGCGCCCACGGAGGGCAGCACAGGCCAGAGAAAACGAAGGAGGATGGAGCTGGTGTTTGCTTTGCCCCACAGGCACTGACTCCAGCACCGTCACTTCCCTATTGGTCTGACTGTTGTATTGCTTGTGTCACTGGCTAGGGTGGGCAGTGGGTTGGAGTTCTGATGGGTGAGCATGAGGGGGCATCAGTAGGAAGTCTGGCCACCTCCTTCCAAGTGTTTGCTGTTAAACAAGGCTTTTCTTGGAAAGAAACCTGGCTGGAAAGGGAGGGAACATAGGGCTCCCCAGCAGACAAGCCTACTCCGGGCCACCGGGCCTCTCTGCTGGGCCCATGACTGAGACTCCAGGAGGTCTGCAGCCCACAGGGCTGCTCCAAGTCTGTCTTCCTCCCTTTTCCTTGGAAAGCTCATCCAAGGAAACATCTTGGCAGCAGAGAGATGGTAGGTTGAGGAAGCCCTGGGAAACTGGCTTGGGGTATGGAGAGCCAGCTGGGGGTCAGATGCTCAGAAATAGAGAGACAGGGAACTCATATGCTTACGGAGTGGCCTTTAAATGTCACTTGTCTTCTTGTGAGCAGCCTAGACAATGCAGCTATTGATGTGATTAATGAGCCCCTGGGCCTAACCAGACTGAAGAGGTAGAAGGCAGGAACTTCCTTCTTTCAGTCAGAAGCAGTGTCGCTGCTGTGCTGGGGACGTGCCCTAGTTTTTGCAGAAGAGATAAGCAGGTTCCTGGGAGAAGTCTGCAAGGAGGAAGACAGGAAAGAGGCTAATGTACACTGGAGATGGAGACAGCAAATGAGAGTGTCCCTGCAGCTGCAGAGAAGGGGGAGGGTGCTGCAAGGATCCTGCGACCTCAGGGGTAAACTCCTTGCAAAAAAGATGCCGATTTCCTCTGCACATCCTTGATCACTCAAATTCACTTAATGAATGAGATGAAATCGAATCAGGATGCTCCGTGCACAAGAAAGGTCACCAGTTTCTGAGGCTCTGCGAGCATAGCATGTCCCTGAATGTTTCCCAGGCAAGGTGGGTGCCTTCTGTCCCTCCTCCTCCTCCTCCTTTTCCATCCCCTGCCTGGGAGGTTTCTCGGGTCCAGTTGCCCTGTCTAGGATGAGTGCAATGGAAGGAGTGGCAACTTGGTGGTCACTGGGAAACGCTCAAAGAGCTAACGGGCACTTGGACAGACGGCCACAAGACGCTTCCTGTCTTTCTTTGCTTGAGACACTTAAATAATTTAATACAATCTAGGGGGAAGAAAGAAAGAAAAAAACTAACGTCCAGGTATAGGATGCTAGCCATGCTGTCTTTCGCTAAAGCTGTCCAAATCGGACCCTTTGTTACACTTCACTGCCATGACAGAAGGGCAGCCAGCTGCGCCATCAGACCTGTGTCCTTACTGGGTCCGGAGTAGGTCCTCGAATGACCCTTGCTGCCCAGTTTACTCCCCTGTCTGTCCCTCTTAGGGAACAGATTCTAACTGTAGCCACAATACCAAGGATTGTTTTTGGTTTTGGGCTCTTAGCTCCTACAATTCTTCAGTTACTCTAATATTTAGGCCAACGAGGTTCCCAAGACCTCCCTGTGAGGGCAGGGGAGGTCAGCCTATTCTTTGTTGCTTAGAGGGTCACGTTGGATGTCACACCCAGTGACCCCCTGGTGACCACACAGTCAGGGCAAAAAGGAGGCCTGAGTTATCAGCTCCAGGCTGGGTTAGGATCGTTCTCTCCGAGAAGCAAAGAGCTTGGCGCCCCTGTGTTGGCGGGGCCTGCTAGGATTACAGCTGAGTGCGCTGGTAAGAAAGGAAGGAAAACCCCAGCAGGTTAAATAGAGCCAACTCCTGTCCCCACACGGTAGGTCCCGGGCTGCTGTTGCTACCCAGCTTGCCGGGAAAGAATGGAGCTTATTATGCGGGGGTGGAGAGGAGGGCCGGGAGGTGTTAAGCAGAGAAAATGGTTGAAATTCAAGTCGAGGTGATGCTGGCAGCCCGGCGCCTGCTGTTAGACAGTCTGATGAACCCTGATAAACCCAGAGGCGCTTTCCTGCACTCCTGAGGCAGCCCGGAAACTTTAACACCCTGGGGACAAAGAAGACAGCAAGGGGTGAGGTGTGGGGAGAAGAGCACTGCGGGAAACAGGGGCTTCTAGAAAGGCAGGAAAGAGCCCACCTGCTCCCGGGACCCCCCAGGTCTGGTTATTCAGATCTCACTGCGGGGACACAACAGGGCCTGCATGAGGAGTGCACACAGCCTAGAGAGGCCACCTGCGTCTCTAAGATGCTGTGCACTGAGGCAGCAGAGCCTGGGAAATGCATGCCATCCTGGGACACCATTGGTTGCCAAGCTCTTCCAGACCAGTTGGAAAGTTTCCCTTGGGAGACCCTCAGATACTCCACACTTTCTTGTCCAGACCTGGATGTTGGACAGCCCCCTTGGTAAAATTCAGACTCATGCCTGATTTCGGTCCTCTGTGTCCATGCACAGCAAGGAGCATGCGCAACGCCACTGAGTTGCCCACTTCCTGTTGGTAGAAACAGCACCCTGGAGAGACATTTCTACATCTCTGTTTGTAGCAGCAGGGTCCCGCTAGCCCAGCAGTAGAAGCAGGGCTAGGTCTGCTGATGCAAGAATGAGCAGGCGACTTGCGGAGCGTACATGCAGGTCAGCATGGACGGCCACTGGGACACGTGCTGTGGCGGAGCTAAGCTCTGAGGTCACTGTGCTGAGCGACGGAAGCCAGTCGCAGCAAGACAAATGTCGCATGGGTCCCATTATGAGGTACCCAGATCAATAATGGAGCCAGGAGCTGTGGGGAGGAGGAAAGCCAGGGGATGTGTTGTGAGCTGAACACCTTCCAGAGATGTGCTACAGGATGGGGTGAAGGTCTAAGGCCCTTGCAGTGTCTCCTTGAAAAAGGTTAGGATGCAAAATTTTGTTATATCATTTTTACCCCAATAAAACCATAGTGGAAAAGCAAGTACAGGAGTTATAATAAAGTTTGACAAGTTGCACTATGAGAGAAAATTATAGGCAAAAGTTATTTATGAAGCTGGGCGTGGTGGCTCACGCCTGTAATCCCAGCACTCGGGAGGCTGAGGCAGGAGGATTGGTGCGAGTTCGAGACCAGCCTAGACTACAAAAGTGAGCTCAAGGCCAGCCTGAACTGCATAGCGAGACCCTGTCTCAAAAAGACAAAAAAAAAAAAAAAAAGTTATTTATGAACATTGACATAAACACTTAAAATTAAGCTATCAATCTATATTGAATGAATAATGTACAAAATGACTATAAAGATAATTTTTATGGCTATTGTAAGACAATTTTAAAACAATTCCCTGAGTCTTTTATTCTCTGACCTAAATCCCTAAGGGTGTACTGGTCAGGGTGGGCAGGCCAATGACAGCAGAAGTGCCAAGCAGATCCTCGCATCAACTTCAGACACTCCTAGAATGTTGGTGACTCACCTTTAACTTGGCGTAGAAGTGGTGGCCATCCATCCAGGTTCTTTGTGCACTAAAAAGGACTCTGTTCCTCCAATTGGGGCCTCAATCCATAAAACAGAGTGTAATGTCTCAGCCCAAGTTCCTTGAAAGTCAGGGGACAAAATGGAAAGGCACAAATGGATTGTAGAAACAAAAACACTTCTAAATTTTAATGGAGCATCCCAGTTTCTGAGGGGGGGGCACGGGTAGGGTGCTGTTCCTCTCCTTCCAGTGGTGTGCTTCTTGAGAAACGCCTGCACAGTGCACCTGTTCCCACTCTGCTTCAGAAGTTGCTCAAGTGCTGGCGTCTGAGCCATGCAATGCCATATTTCCAATCTCTGCTCTTCTGGTCCAGTCTGAAGGGTGACATGAGCATGCAGGACATATCTAGGTGGTCTGTGTCAATGTGAACAAAGTACCCTCTCTTGACCTCCTTCTGCCATCTGTAAACCTAGGGGTCTGTGACTGATCTCTCCACAACAGTATCTAAACTTGGGCCCAAAGACTGGCATTTGTCATAAATCTAAGTAATCAAAATTAACCATTGTTTAGATTATTGCTTCGGCCATTTTTATCTTTCTCAAAAATTGCAGGGACATCTTGGGTTGCTATGGATCGCTGAGAACAAGCCCCACAAGATATTCAAATTTCCAAAGTTGCTTCTAAAGTTATGGTAATGCACTCAGCTTTGTATTCTAATATATCAACTACTAAGTGTTGAAAAAGACTTCGTTCTCCCTTGTTAAGTAACTGACAAGAGATAATATGTGTGAAAGTGCTTTGTTCCTTATTGGGAAAACATGGCAAATGCTAGCTTCCTAAAAAGTGTGCTACATGAAGTGGTCGCCCCAAGAAACAGTGGAGTGGGGCATGAATTCCGAAGTGCCACTCTATTCCACTGGAAACTGAGTTGATAGCTCTGCATTTTAAATTACAAAGCCTATTTTGTATCTGATGGAAAAATAATACATATTCATTGCTAAAAGTAAAATGTTCAAAGATACAGAAGCTCATGAAGAATTGATTTCTTTGCATTTGATATTTTCTGATTGTAAGAGATTATCTACAAAGCATAAAGCATCTACCAGACAGTTTAAGTAAGGTGAGCCAGTAAAAACCAAGAAATCTTTCTCAGAAGCGAGATCAGGCCTGGGAAGGGGCTCAGTGGCCTGCTCTGGATTGAATCCCTAATCCTTGGGGCAAAGAGGTAAGATTCAGGACATTTAGCCAAAACTGAGAAAAATGGTTTGGGTCCTAATAGTCCATTACTGGATCATTTGTTTACCATAAAAAGGTGCATCCTGCCCCTCACTGGTGAATGTTGCCTTCAAGAAAGACAGCATGGCATTGTATTGACAAGGGCACTTGGTGACCAAAAAGGTCCAAGATCCTAGTCTTCTCTGAGCATCTGTCCCTGTGATCTGAGAAAGTCATTTAACAACTTAAAAACCTCTTCATCTGTAAAGCAGAGATGCTTATGATTGCCCCAGTTGTAAAGAAAAATCAGTAATGAGAAGGTCTGGTCTTCTTCATAGCAAGCATATGCAAAATACCCTGAGTCATCAGGAAAAAACTCTGGTAAGTAGGGATCCTGGTCCTCAATGGCCTTTCTTTCTGGAAGACCCGAGAATAGCCAAGGAGTGCTTAGCTGGCTCCCTTAGGTTTATCTGTTTAGTTTGTCTGGACTGGGTTATCCCCTAGCCTGCCTCAGACTCTCAGACTCTTGGGACCTGAAGTACGTGAAGAAAAGCCCATCATGCTTCTTTCTTTCTGCTCTGCTGGATGCAGTGTATTCTTTGGACAAAGAGTGAGAATGTGCAGGGTAGGGATGAGTGATTACTGCTGCTCTGTGGGGGATACTTTATCCCCACACACTGTTCCTGCTGGTACTGTTGCCAGCAAGGGAAACCAAGATCCAAAGATAAGACTGTGTAGACCCTCTGTCTGCTGCAGGTCAGCAAAGAAGCCAATCCAGCTGAACAATCCCCTTCCCCAGGCAGCATGGGCTGGGCAGGAGACAGGGCAGGTGAGCTATAGTCTACTACCCGCACCTAATGCATTTCTACTGTGTAAATGAAGATGATAAGTCCTTGTCTTGCTTCTGGGTTTTACAGCTGGAATTTCTGGTTATTTCACATATGTCATGCTGAGACTTTTTGATCAACTTCATTGCATGGTTATGATTTAATCTCCTTATTCCTAAATCCGTGCAATTCATGGAGCAAGTCGATCAATGGCATTTTGGCAATATATCAGAGAAAGGAGGTATCCCCTAAGAACTGGGAGACAAGGTCTCCTATTGAATCCCCTAAAGATGGAAATCCTCCAAGCAGAATCCATGTCATGGATTCACAGGGCTAACTCCACTCTGGAAAGGGACTAGCGTGGCAATCTGTGTTTTACAAGCCCACACCACAAGTGGGTTGCTGCTATGAAGACCAGACCCGGTGAGTGAAGAGGGGGAGGAAATATCTCTCTTGCAATCCAGAGTTGACACCTGCATGCTGACAACCCAGCTGTGGAAAGAGAGCCCCATACAAGAGCAGGGCAGCTTCTCACTCACAGCCGTGAGCATGACTAGACTAGGCAGCTTCCCTCACACCTGGAGCCTGCCCTGAAGCAAGAAGCTTCTTCTTTCCTGGAGTACTTATGGCCTGCGAGTGGTCATCTCATTTCCACTTCATTCTTTAGAAGAGGAAGCCCAAAGAGGTAAGTCAGCACAGGCCTTGTCACACAGCTTGTTGGGGCTGGACATGGACTCAGGACTCTTGACTCCTACCAGGCTTCAGTTAATATGGAAGCAGTACTGCCTGTTTGGGTACCTGTTCTCTCCTTATCATCTCAGAGCTTCCTCATCTCACCCCAGATTCCATATTGAAATATCACTCTGGTGACCATTAGATGGAATCAGGTCCATGGGCACTCTGCCCACTGATGCCAGGAGGCAAAAGTAGTGCCATGTGTCTGAAGGCAATTTGGCAGGCAGTGCCACGTCTAACATGTATGTACTCCTTACATCCACCCTGATTCTACATACATCGTCAAGATGTATGTCAAAGATTTATATGCAGCAATGTAGCTGAACAGAAATGACTCAGGAATCTAACAAAGGGTGATATTAGTTATGGTACATCCCATATGGTGGAATCCATTTATGTGAGAATATTTATTTTTCTGTTCTTGTTACCTTTTTACTGTTGCAGTGCTGGGTACTATACCCAGGTCTTCTATATCCTCAGTAAGTGTCTAACTACTGAACTGTGTCCATGCTGCTAGCCTTTTTAAATTATATTTTTTTAGGTTCCATTATGTAGTTCAGGCTCCCTTGAACTCACTAGGCTAGCCTTGAACTCACCACAATCTTCCTGTCTCAGCCTCCTAAGTGCTAGAATTGCAACCAGGTGCCACCATGCCAGGCTTCCCAGCCTTTATTTTTTGTTTGATACAAGATCTCACTAAATTGCCCAGGTTGGCCTGGAAATGTGTTCTTCCTGCCTCAGCTTCCCAAGTAGCCAAGATTACAGGCATGAAACATCATCCCAGATAAGAATATTTAATGAAAGGAGAAACTGTTCATATATATAGGTTGAAAAAGAAAGCAATATACAAATCATAGGAATAAAGACCCAAATAAGTGTGTCAAAATAATAATAGTGATTACTTCTGTGTGGGTATGTGTGTATATATATATATATATATATATATATATATATATATATATATCTTGTAATAAATGTTATAAGTACAATCATATCTCTTTTGTACCCAGATGACTGGCTTAACACATATTGGCTAAGCTGAAGGGATCCTGTTTTGGTCATCCAATGAGCTGGCCTACGCTTGTTCCTGTTCCTTGCCTTGGTTTCTGTCTGGTAGTCTGTCACTTATCTGGCCATGGATTGTCATTACTGTTTATCTTCTGTTCTACTTCCTCAAGATTGTGATTTTCACTGCTTGGAACATGATAGCTTCAATAAGACAACAAGGCATAGAAGTTATTATTATTTGTGATGGAAATTATTTTGAACAAAACCCTGAAACTGGGCTGTGGAGGATGGTGAGGCATGCTTTCCATTATGAAGTCTTGGTGAGGGAGGAGGAACGAAGGCCCAGTGAATGTATGGCTCTTTGTATGATGTGTCTCCAGCACCCTGTCATATTGTGGGGCTCCCCTGCAGCTCCCCAACAATTTGCTGGCCAGCAGATGATGTATCTCTGCTGAAAGGAGACCTTACTAGTTGGAAAAGACAAAAACAGAATGTGAGGAGCAATATTTGTGATCAAACCTACTTGTGCATAGGGGAGATGATGGCATACAAAATGCAGAAGCCAAAAATATCTGGATATTTTGAGAAGCTAAGAGGTCATTCCATTCCTACAATTGATGCATTTGGGATTCAAGCACAGACAGATTGTTTTCCATTTCCTGCGCCTTGACTGAACCAAGCCAAAGGCGGTCACCAGCCTTCTCATAGTCTAAACTTCCCTTCGTGCCTCTTTGATGTGGACACTGAATGTCAAGGACAGATTGAAGACAACAGTGCAAGTCACCAAAGTTTCCAGGCTGTGCCTAGAAACCAGGGTAGATGAAAAGGTCCCAAATAGAATACTCTGGAAATCCAGGCAAAGCCAAAGTCCTGTGTGGAATGCCTGAGGTATGTACCTCATGTGCTCTGCCTCCTGCCTCGTAGACCTACTCAATGGTTCTTACTAAGTCCAACGACTATACTATTTTTATTGCTCACAGAGTTTTTTGGAAACTGACATCCTGGAGGAATCACCTTTGCCAAGGACAAAAGACAATTCTGTATGTTTCTATCTCATCCTGAGCCAAGAGGCTCCATGGCTGACTTCCTGCTCTTGGACTCATGCATGGCTATGATATTCTGGTTTATTCTCAGAGGCCCACTTAAACATGAAGAGACAAGGAAGGCACCGTCCATGCCCTCAGGGTAGCTGCAGTTGAGGGTCTACTGTATGTCCCACAAAGCATCTTTTTTTTTTTTTTTGTAACCAGGGATTGAACTCAGGCCCTTGTGCATAAAGCATCTTGAAATGTATGTATGGAGAGTGACAGTCACCATACCACAATGGGATAGAATCAGTACTGGGATCTTGGTCCTTGACAGCACAGCAGCCCTCTCTCTGGGGACCACAAATCCTCTTGTCAGGAAACAGGAGGAAGCATTGCCACAGTTTAGGTCAAAAATGTCCCCCAAAAGGCTTATGGGTCCACAGATGGGGTTTTGGAAGGTGATTAGACAATCCTATCAATCAGTTGATAAATTATAGCAGGTGACTATGCCGTTAGGCAATAGAGCCCCATGGGAAGCAGTGAGCCACTGAGGGCACAACCTGGAAAAGTGACTCCCTGCCCACTGCTGCCTCTCTCTTCTTGGTCCTTTTCCCATCTCTGTTTTCTGGCTGCTCTGAGGTGGACAGCTTTTCCCCATCATACCTTTCTGCCATGACATCTCTGCCTTGGAGCCAGCATACCACGGATGGAAGCCTCTGGAACAGTGAGCCAAGATGAATCTCCTCTTCTTTAACCTGTGTGCACCAGCCATTCTGTCCCAGCAACAGAAAGTTGACCAATGAAAGCACATAGCTCAAAACCAAGCACACAGCGAGGAGCTGCAGGAGCGGTGCTTTGGGAACTGCAAGCTGAAACCAAGTGAAAGGGATTCCTGGTGACCCACCACAGTGGAAGTGTAGGGTGAGCTTTGAAGCTTTGAAATTCTCCCAGCCTGGGACAGACTCTAGGAAACCTTAATTTTCTGCCCTAAGATGCATTTTTGTCAGAACTGCTTCCCCATGAGTAAAGTAAACTGGAGTATATTCCTGGGAAGACAAGAGAGACGTTCAAATGTCAGGGCATGCTAAATCCATGCAATCCACACTTGAACAGCTGAGGGCTGGCCAGAGCCAGTCCTGCTCCTTGCCCAAACCTCACTACTCTCACTAACATCGACCTAGAAAGTAGACAAAAATGTCACCTACATCTTTACCACGATCTGGCTGGAGTGAGCAGAAAACAAAAAAACAAAAAAACAAAAACTGGTGTCTTTTCAAACCCTGCTCAATCCAGGTCTCACCTGGTAGCAGTCATTAACACTCACACGGTGGCCCCACAGGGGACTCACACTTGGCTATTTAACGAACTTCTGGTGAGTCAGGGCTCAACTGGCCACTGAGACTTCGCTACTGCTGGCTGGGCCTTGGGATTTCCCTGACTAGTGTCTCTTGTATTGGACCCCCAAATCCCTCCTTTTAAAGCTCCCAGATGTTCCATTTTCAGACAAGTAAGACTAACCTGTTTGCTGTAGTGATTTAAGTCTCCTTTGCTAAATATGCTTATAAAGCTAACAAAGGTAGCTTTCAGGAAAATAGTAAGCAAGTTATTGTCAAGCATGGATGGATGTGGATTTAGCCTGCCCTGACATTTGAATGTCTCTCTTGTCTTCCCAGGAATATACTCCAATCTACTCATGGCGAAGCGGTTTTAGCAATAGTTCAGAGCTCACCCCTCTACTCCTACTGTAGCAGATCATTGGGAATTCCTTCCACTTGGTAATAATAATAATATAATTCTTATTGTGGAGGAGGAGAAAGAGAAAACAGAGAAGAGGAAGGGAAAGAGAGAAAGAAGAAGAGCAGAAGAGGGCAGCGAAGGGCTTCAGCATGGGAAGCGTGTGAAGAAGTGTCATTTCCTCCCTCCAGGGCCCACAGAACACCCATGCTGACTGCCTCTTCAGAACTCACCTGACCACTTGAGAAAGGTCAAGCCCAAGGAGGCCCTTGCTCAGATGGACGCCTCGTCTCTCAACATATCTTTCCCATCCCGTGTCCTCGGACTCACAAGGCCAGTCTAGAGACCTCAGGGGAAACCCTGACCCTTAATTAGAGTTCTCAGGAGCTCCCTCACCGCACAACAAAGTCCATGGCAGGCTCAGCCCCATGGACTCTCATTCCTCAGAAACCACTTAAGGCTGAGCAGGCCTCTGCTTGGGCCACTTGTGGGCAGATCAGGTATCTGGTGGCTGCTGATGTGGGGGCTCCTTGCCACCGAGAGCCGCGTGGTGACTAAAGGTCTCAGCAGAGAATCAGGGCTTTCCATTATCCTCGGCTTCCTGGGTAATGCAATCTGAAAATCAATTCTCATTAAACACAAGTGATCCTAATACCTCTGACAGGTTACATCTTAAGTGATAATTAAAAGCATATTTCCTGACGCTTAGCTGCTATGAAATGCATCCCTATTTGTGTCACCAAGAAGGTCTCACACTAAGGCCCAGCGGACCGCGATTAGCTGTCTGGGGAAGACTCATGGTTCCGGGGTTGTCATTCATTATTTTAATCTGATTTGCTTTACTGAAGTGAAATAGAGCCTGGCACTGCTCTTTCCCTCTCCGGCTCACTGGCAGTCCTTTAAAATCATTCCCACCCTCACATGCTAAGGAACAGAGCCTTCACTGACACTGACATGGCCTTCAGTGCTACCCGTGGATGGAGTTTAGTAATTAGCAACTGCCTTTTCCACTAAGATTTATAAACTTCCTTCAGTAAGAGACAGGGCGGCTGTGATCTGAGGCCTTCACTCCCTGTCACAGTGCATGGAACCTCAGTGTCTAGGCCATGAAATGACAGACATGGAACTGCAGAAAAGCAGGAACATTTCTCTAATAGACCATAATAATAATAACTGGTTTGGCACTTGATGTGTTGAGATGTCACATTCTACCTCAAAAGTTTTCTATTCAAAATAAACATTTCATGTCGCTTCTGTACTGGGTTTATTGCTCGTTAAGGCATATCGAACAAGCAACAAGATCCAAAGAACAAAATATGCCCGTGGTGTGCTCACTGTTCTGGGGTGTTGTACTAAAGCAGCATGAATGTGATGGCTTCAAATAACCTGAATTTCTCACTGCACAGTTCTGAGGACGAGAAGCTTGCAGTCAGGGTGTCTGCAGGGCATCCTGAAAACTCTTGGGAGGATCCTTCCACATCTGTTCCTACTTCTAGTCCCCTGCACCCCTTCCTGCTACTGGGCTGATCCTGTGGACATCACCCCAGTGTCTGACCCTGTCTTCCCCAAGTCTCTGGTTTTCCTTCTTCTGAAGACACCAGTCATACGGACCAAGGGTCATAGTCCCATATGACTTTGTCTTAACAAGTTGCGTTTTTCACTCTAATTCTAAGTAAGGTCATATTCCAAAGTACTAAGGATTACGACGTCAGCATATCTGGGAGGAACAACACATTTCAATCCACAAGACATACAGAAAAAGATTGCCCTATAAGTAATAATGATACAACTGATTTCTTTTTTTAGGACTAGGGATTGAGCCCAGTACATTTTTAATGAGCTACTCCTGAGCCCTTCTTTATTTACTTGTTTATTTTATTCTGAGATAAAGTTTTCCTGAGCCACTAAGTTTCCTGCCTCAGCCTCCCAGGGTCCTGGGATTGTATATGTACCAGGACACCTGGTTTATAACTGACTAAACAGTTAACTGCTTGGGCAATAAATCCACCATTAACCTTTCTTATTCTGATAAAGCAAACGAGCTAAGTCTTTTTTAAAAAAAATTCATTAAATTATTAGAATGACAATAATTAACACACAAATTTCATGTACAGTCATGGCTTGAGAGTAATATGTATATATATATTATATATATAATATATATTATATATTATTATAATTAATTATAATATTATTATTATATATAATATATATTATATATATAATATATATATAATCAGAATTGAGTATTCCCAATAACCCAGCTGTTATCTCTACTTTATCACTAAAGAAACTGAGGCTCAGCGTCCCAATAAAGTGTTTTAATGTAGACCCTTTTCTGCACCCATGCTGTTGTTTGCTAAATGTAATAGTCTGATCATGATACTGAATAAATGTGTCCTTTTTCAAAAGAAAAAAGAAAGAAAGAAACTGAGGCACAGAGAGGTTCAGAGTATTTTCCTGAGATCCCATGGAGTCTGTGCCCTTAATCTGTTTTATTTGTACAACTGTGAAGGAGGATAATTCTTGCGTGCAAGTCTTACTTTACATTTGTGTGTAGTGTTAGGAAGTTTTATAATGGATACGAGTTATTTTAAAAATTATAAGAAACAATTTGCTTTCCCTCCCACTCCTTCTCCCTCTCCTCTTCTCACCTTCCCACCCCTTTCCCTTCCTTTGCACTCTTCTCCTTCCCTCTCCTTCTCCCCCATCTCTCCTTCTTCCTTTATTTCCCTCC
>PVJA010000852.1:135767-146068 GCA_004027025.1 Myocastor coypus | reverse complement strand
AAGGGAAGGGAAGGGAAGGGAAGGGAAGGGAAGAAAGAAAATAAAAAAAGAGAACCATCTTGTTTGTGTTTGTATGCAGCCTGGTCTCATGAAAGAGCACAAGCCTTAGAATCGAATATGCATGAGTTAAAAGCCTGGCCTTACATCTGTGCAGAAGGCACAATTGTGACATAAGCCCCTCTAGCTCACGCTTTGTGCAACCCTGAGTATAGAGGAGTTGCAAATATGATGGAATATTCATTCCCTAGTTAAGTCATATTCAACAACATGCCACTGTTGGCCTTAGATTCTCCTCAGTGGACCAGACATAATCATATGAATCTTAAAAAAGGTGAGGGTCTTCCTGACCAGTGAGATCTGAAGCACAACAGGGAGTCAACATAAGGAAGAGGCTCTGCTGCTGGCTTTGAGAATAAAGGGAACCAAGCAAAAATGGAATAGAAACGTGAGTGGCTTCTAGAAATTGAAAACACCCCAGGAATAGCTAGCAACACAGGGAATGCAGTCCTATGACCACAACAAATGCACCAACGACAAGAATGGTGCTAGTGCTGCCCCTGGGTGTCCTGAGATGACTGCATGCACCTATAATCCCAGTGCTGGGGAGGATGAAAACAGGAGATCACTGAGAGTCCGAGCTGCCTAGTGAGACCCTGTCCCACATACATTAAGAGAATGATGCTGGAAGCAAACCCATTCCTCAAGCCTCTGGCATAAACACAACTCAACCAAAACCCATGCATCAGACCTGTGAGACTGAGTCAAGAATCCCACCTCAAGTGGCCAGACTTCTGGATTAACAAACTATGAGCTAATGAACAAGAGTTGTTAGGGGCTGCTAAGTTTAATTTCTCAGGAAGCGAATAAAATTGAATGACTTTGAATCTACTCCTTAACCTTCCTGGGCCTACATAGCTTCACATATAAAATGATCATAGTAACCATATCATTTTCGATTAAGAGATGAAGTGAAGAAAATGTGTCCTGTGGGTATGGAGACACCTTACATATGGGTACTTCTAAACTCCATGTTTCATTATGTGACACTAGCCAGAGTCACCAAATGCAGACCTAACAGAGAATTCTGAGGTAGAAGAGAAGGGCCTTCATCACAGGTCCAGGCCAAGTATTCAGTGTCTGTGGCAGACAGAGCCATGGCCTCCCCAAAATGCCTACATCCTGCTCCTTGGAACTCGTAAATATGTTGGGTTACACAGCAAAGAGGAGCAAAGGCTGTGTTAGGAATTAAGGTTGTTATCAGAGACCTTGCAGTGGGCCCCAGTCCCCTGCCAGGTGTTATGGCTCATGACCAGAAATAAGAGCAAGAGACCAATTAGCAGTGCCTCAATGATCTGGGCCAAACTGTTACAGGAAACAAAAGGGCACAAGGCAGCCAGAGCTTTGGTGTTTATTGATCACACTCACATATGGGTAAAGAGCAGCTGGGTGCACTCCACAAGTGGCTAGGAAGACAAGGCTTGTAACAGAAAAGGGCCATAAGGAGAGCCAATATTTTGGCCCTAGCGCTTCAAAGTCAGTGAGGATTCAGGACAGAACAGAATATCTTATAACACAGTGGTTTCCCAAATTTTCTGTTCAAGGAGATTAAGGGACCACAGAGGAAAGGGATCGAAGGTAAATAGTGTGCCTAAAGAGAGTCACCTAGAGAGAAAACATTCTCTCAGGCTTTCACAGAGAGCCAGCTGGTCAAGCAATGGCTGTGACTCATCCAGATGGCTGACACTGACAACAATTCTGCAAAGCACTGTACATGGTTCCAAAGTAAATCCTGAGAGGATTTGACTGACCCTGAGAGGTACAAAAAGTACATGTTTTGTTATACAGGTCTTGTTTTAACTTGCTCTTGACCACCCAGCAGAAAAGCTTAAACATGACACCTAAAACTTAAGGGTAGTTTAGTATGCTGAGCTGTAAAAGGCTCAAATCAACAGCTTCCAACATTGCCAGTTTCACCAGTAACACATTGCAATTATGGAACATTTGACTATGTATACAACTACCTTCTCTTAGATCAAAGAGAAGAAATCTATTGTACCAATAACCATTAGAAAATGTATCATGTCTATACCCTGTGCCCTGTATAACTATAATAAGGACAACAATATGCATTGTATCAATTATTGTGAATGCTCTACTAACATGTTTTGAAACTATCACACTGTAATTTCTTATTAAAAGTAATAAAAAAAAAAGAATCAAGCATTCTTGTGATGTATCAGAAAATGCTCCACCCCACACCCCAGCCCCCCCACCCCACCTCCCACCCCCGCTGCAGCCAGTACATTTTAATTGCCCAGGCGCTAGTGTCTATTGCAGTTCCAGTTGCTTCTGTCTCCTAGAAACAGTCAGTCACTGTGATACATAACTGGCCACTATGATGAACATCGTAAGGACCAATAAAAAACAGAGAAGCACTCTACCTCTGTTCTCCCCTACCCCCCCACCTTTGCAGCCCCGTGGAAACCTCCCCCACCCCCCGGGCCTTTAAGGCATGGTGTTTTGAGCAATGATTGATTACTCCTAGTCAGTGCCTGTCCGACTTGAAATAAATCAGCTCCTGAATCCTGGGGGTCTTTTCGGTGTTTCTGTTTGCTGTAGCAGTGCAAGAAACAAAACAGCCAGATCTGGGTTATGGTTAACGAGTAACCTGCACGGTAGCTGGTTCTGGGAAGGAATTTTCCTCTCCAGTCACACAGGCCTCAGCAGAAATGTTATAACTTCTATCATGAGGACACACACACAGCCTTGGCCAGACTTGCTAATTAAACTGAAACTCAGTTAAGGGAAGTCACCTCGCTACGGCCCAAGCTGCTTGAAAGTAAGCACGATCGAGTGCACTGGGTCCCAGGGAGGCTGACAGCAGTGGCCTGTCGCATTCCATGTTCTCTTTTGCAAAGCTGAAGCAACCGAAGCAGGGCCGGCCCTGGCATCAGACCTCAGCACGGTTTTGGAGATTTCCTCTCTACAGCCATAGTCTGGGATGGCGTGCGCAGTGACGTTCTGTGTCCTGTTAATATACAAGCTTATCCTCAGCCCCATATTATTCACCGCACAAGGCCATATCATTTTCTGTTGGGACATTTTGTTTTAGGATTTGTGTCCTAAACATGCTCCTCAGCTTGTTCTTTTGCCAATAAAGCTCTGACAGGATATGTTCGCTTTTTGCAACCAGGTTTGTGAGGTGTGTGTGTGTGTGTGTGTGTGTGTGTGTGTGTGTGTGTGCGTGCGTGTGTGTGTGTGTGTGTGTGTTTTGTAAAGATGCTAAGATCTAATTTTTTCGGGATAGCTGTATTCCCCTTTTTTTATTCAGAGAATACTTGATTAGTTTCTGTAATTAAACTGACATAGATAAGACCTTACATATTTAATATGGTGTGTTACCCTTGCACAATTGAGAAGAAATTAAGTTTAACATTTCTAGACCAGATAGCTCAGTGGACTAAAGGGCCTGCTTAGGCAGAGCACAGTGGCTAGGGTTCGCTACCCAGTGTGCTTTGAAAGCCCCGCCTGTGGGACGCACTGAGACCGCAATGGAGACTGAGCATAGTAGAGCACGCTTATAATCCCAAAACTTTTCGAGGCTGAAAACAGGAGGATCACTAAGAGTTTGATCTATGTAGTAAGACCCTGAACACCTAGGTCCTGTCTTAAATACAGAAAAAAAAAATTCTACACCATTATGGCTATTAATTTCTGTACAATGCCAACACAGCAAGGTAAACTGGGATAATTGTTTCCAAAGTTGACAGCACAGTTAAAGTTTTCAAAAACACAAATTCAAATTATAAATATATAATATACATTACGTAAAAAGACCGATCATAACAGCATATTATGCATCAATAACAGCAACAGCTTTTCCATGTTCAGTCATCTGAACAAAATTATCCGCATCTGGCACACTCCATTAAAAAAAAAAGAAATAAAGAGAAATACCCAGAAAACAGGCCTTTTTTTTTTATTAGCTTCTTAATGATCATCGGAAAGGAAACATTCTAGAGTAACTTCATTAAAAATAGCTTCGATAAAGCACAGCCGCTACCACGTATCATAAACCAGGTACAAATTATTATTTCACATTCACAGAGGTATGATACAGTACTGTCTTATGTCTATAACACCAATGGATACAATAAAAAGGGCATTATTCCACTTCTCCAAGAGAGGGCCCAAAGGATGATTAGGATAGGCTTACTTTTGGCAACCAAGTTTTTTTTTTTTTTTTTTTTTTTGTAAAGGTGGTAAGATCTAACTTTTTCTGAGTAGCTGTATTCCTCCCTTTGTTTTTAAAATTATGCTTTTAAAGAAAGGTGAGTATAGTTTTTTTTAAGAGTTAACTCTAGCTACAGTTAGGGAAGAAAGGGCATAGATTCCCTCTTAATTGCTTAAAGTTGAGAAGGGCTGAGTAAGGAGTAACCACAGTCAGGAGTCTTCTCCAGAGAGCTAATCTAATGGGCTAGAGAGAGAAGTCATGTAGTTTAGCAGTTATGAACTCTTATATATTTTATTGTAAATTATTACTAACAACCCACAGTAGTGGTAAATTAATGTTGTAACTGAAAACTGTCAGCAGGGGCTATTCATTGGAGGCCCCCCCCCCATATTGAGCTTCTTATTATATTGCTTTATATATCTTTTGGTTATATTTTCCTGCTGGACGTTCAAAGTCAAGTTGAACTGAGAACTATTAATAAAATTAACCTCTTGCTATCTATCAAAGTTGGTTAACTCTCCTTAGGACTTATCTTGGAACCATACTGCAGAACCTCTCAGCTCATTTTATAGGAATAATTGCTTTGCATGACAGCATGGGAGATTTTCCCTCTAGTGACTCTCCTTCAACACACTGTGCACTGTGTTTCCATACCCTGGGGCCCAGCAATCTCCTTCATCAGGAGATTCAGTGATGATTCCCCAGAGCTGTAGGATGTACCCAAATGTTCCCTCAGGTCCTGGGTCCTCACTGACCTTGGAGGGCCAGGGCCGAAATAATGGCTATCCTCTCAGTCCAGTTACCTTTCTAGCTTTGCTCTCCAAACCTCAGTTGTTGAACATTCAGAAGAAAAGATCAGTAACATTAGCATGGTAGTATGGACAATAAACTAAGTCATAATTTTACCAGGATATAAAACATTTTGAAATATAAAGTATATCCTAAATGTACAAGTAGATATTATGAATTGGGAAGAAAGTATTCAAAATAAAAGACAAACTATGATAGAGGAAAGGCAAAAGGAAGAAAATAAAAATATATGTATTCACATTTCTCTTAGTTTTTTTTTTTTTTTTTTTTTTTTTTTTTTTTTTTTTTTTTTTTTTTTTTTTTTTTTTTTTTTTTTTTTTTTTTTTTTTTTTTTTTTTTTTGCCTTTTTTGAGACAGGGTGTCACTATGCAGTTCAGGCTGGCCTTGAGCTCACTTTTGTAGCCCAGGCTGGTCTCGAACTCGCACTGATCCTCCTGCCTCAGCTTCCCAAATGCTGGGATTACAAGCGTGAGCCACCACACCCAGCTTCTCTTAGTTCATTGAAAAGGAAGTTTTGTACTAATATTGTCTGGACGAGATATCGTGCCTAATAAGTGGATGTATCTTGAAGATATACTCATAAGTGAAATAAACTAGACCTACATGTGTAAATATCATATAGTCTCCCTAGTGTAAGAATACAGAAGAAGAAATAAAAATGGAAAGGTATAACACAGCTAAATGGAAACCAAGAATTTAAGGATTAAACAATGAAGACACAGCAAGCAGAAAAGTTAGGAAACTTAGCAGTGGAAAAAAATATGCACTTATGTATACAGGATGAATTAAACAATGGTCCTAAGAATCTCTAACAGGTTTTTGACACTCAGAGTAGCAATGTATAAGACTAAAAGCATGGTTGGAATGCTTGTCATTCTGGTCTACTATATGTGTGTTGCTTCTAATGTAATTTCAACTATTGCTATACTCTCAAGTAAATGTTTGTTTTAAAAGTAAACAAAAAAGGGTAGATAAAGAGAGAATGAGACAAAGAAGAATGCCATAGGATTGACTTGCTACAATTTAGTATATGCTTAGATTTCTAAATTTTTGTGTAAAAAAAAATGTGTAACAGTTTTTTAAATAGCACTCTATAGGGATTTATTAGAATATCAATGATTGATGGAAAATACCAGGTCTATAAGTCTAAGGCACTTAATATTTAGAAAGACAGTGATGTTAAGCTCAAGTACCTATTTAATAGAGTAATTGCATCACTAAGCTTCTCCTCTGGAGGGTTAAACCTAAGTTTTCAGACCAAAAATTAGAGTTAAAAAAGGGCTACAAGGATAGCCAACATTTTGGCTCTAGCCCTTCAAGGTCAGTGAGGACTCGGAACATAAGAAACCCTGTACTGCAATATACTATAACTCAGTGTTTTCCCAAATTTTCTGTTCAAGAAGATCATGGGGCCACAGAGGAAAGGGATTGAAGATGTATAGTGTGCCTAAGGAGAGTCACCTGGGAAAAACCATTCTCTCAGGCTTTCACAGACAGCAAATTGGTCAAGCAATGGCCGTGACTCATCCAGATGGCTGACAGTGACAAAAGTTCTACAAAACACTGTACATGGTTTCAGGTAAATCCTGAGGGGTTTGACTGACCTTAGCAGATATGAAAATTACATATTTTGTTATATAGGTCTTGTTTTAACTTGGACTTGACCACGCAGCAGAAAAGTTTAAACACGAGGCATAAAAAGTAAAGCTAGATTAGTATGCTGAGCTGTAAAAGGCTCAAGTCAAAAGCTTCTGACCTTGCCAGTTCTGCCGATAACCCTCTACTATTATGGAATATTGCTCTATGTATGCAACTAGTTTCTCTTAGTTCGATGAGAAGAAATATTTGTACTAATTGTGTTTAGAAGAGTTCTCATGTCTGCATCTTGTACTCTGAACAACTACTATGAAGACAACAATATGCATTGTATCAATCATTGTGGCTGTCCTACTAACGAGTTTTAAAACTGTCTCAAAGTTATTTCTTATTAAAAGTAATTTTAAAGAGGTATTTGCCTATACCTTGTACTCTGAATAAATACTATAAAGACAACAATATGCAAGGTATCAACTATTCGAACAGTCCTACTAACCTGTTTTATTATTATTATTATTATTATTATTATTATTATTATTACTATTATTATTATGGCTGGCTCAGCTTTCTCAGGGGGTGAGGCTGGCACAGGATGTGGTGCCTGGGATGAAACTATGGTCCTGTAGTTACCTAAGCTTTCCTAAGCAGGCAATTTAGACTGCTGAGCCATCTTGCTGGCATCTATAACAGGTTGCTGTCAGGTGGCACCACTTTGCCAAGCAACTGATTGCATGGATTGTCTCAGGAATCAGTCTTCTCTGGGATGAAGCAGCTTGTCCATGTGGATTTCTTGGGGTGTTCTTTGTTCTGAGACCTGCTTTGTCTCACTTCCATACATGTGATCAATTTTCAGCTTCAACCCTTCAGTACAGTCACCATTTAAGGCTCCACTAAGATTCCACCAGTGAAGTCTTCCCTGGTTACCATGGATTGCAATATTTCACTTCTTTATAGACCCATTGTTTCTCTTTTTGTCTCAATTAGTTCTCTACTTTGTGTCATAGATGTTTCCTGATTTTTCTGATCTTGTCAGTTTCCAAAACAATAAGGCCCTGTAGCCCAAGAATGCTTCTATTCCTTTTTCATACTCCCAGTACCAAGTGTATAATGCTGTATATATGTAATAGATGCTCACTAAATACTTCTGAGAGTTATAAATTGAAACCTAAACACCAAGTCCTGGGGTCCCAGGTTCAACATACACCCATATTCACTGTAACTCACTTTTTGGTCTGGAACTTAATTGTTGAGTAATATATGATTTTTTTTTTCCTTAGGGGAGGAGGCAATTTTGTGAGACAATTCAGTGACCATGGGAAGAGAAAGAAAAAGCAGGGACATGTTATCTGATTCCATGTGGTGCCTGGAGGTATCACACAATTCAGGCTGAACATTCAGCCACTATCATAGCTTACTGACTAGAAGAGACTGAAATCCCCATGTCTGCTTTACTGCAAAAACAATCTGTTGCAAAGAATTTCTATTGACCTTTAAAATATCATGTCAGCATTCTGTCTTACACACTCCATCAGTGAACAAACGGGCGGTTGCTTCCCTTCCTAACATCAGTACCGTTAGCAAATGTATTGACACGAGGGAAGCTAGGTGGGAAGAAATATTGACTATGTTCCCACATGGGTACTAAAAGAGAGCTGGAAGACACCACTCAGACACATCTGCGTTGTTCAGTGTGGAGCAGTCAAAGCCAAAAGGAGAGATCAATGTCTATAAAATATTAAAGTATGCCAAATGTGTTCACTTAGATCTGGAATATAATGAAAAAGGTGTGTGCCTGAAGTTTAAATGGAGACACACTCAGGGTAAATGATAATATGAACAAGGTTTTTTGTAAGTTGAACAGTCTTTAGGCTTTTATTAGTTAGTTTTGCAAGTCTGTATTTTGTAATCTAAACAACTACTTTCAAGATAATAATATGCAATATAACAACTCTTCTTAATTTCCTGTGATCTTGTTTTGAAATTCCACATCATTTTTATTGTTTTTTCTCTTTAAAATAAAAAATAAATAAAATATTTCTCGAGTATTAGAATTTTGCCATTACCTTTTTCATAGTTGATGCAAGAATATAAATTTCTTTTTACATTTTTTTTCTTTTTTTGCATTCTTTTTGTACAATAATTAGTACATTGTCTATTGTTGTCTTTATCATAGTTGTTCAGAGTACAAGATGCAGACATGATTTGTTGTCTAAACATCATTAGCATAGATCTTTCTTTTCATTGCATAAAGAGAAATTAGCTGTATATATAGTCTAATAGTCCATAATAGTAGTGGATTGTCAGCTCATCTGGCTTTATAGGAAGCTGTTGACTTGAGCCTTTTACAACTTAGTATATTAATATGACTATCCTTTTTATATATACTGGTTAGACTCTTCTTGCTTTAAAACCAAAATAAAGCAAGACCTAATTATAAAAAACTTAACTTTTTCATCTTACAAGGTCAGAAAGGTAGTGATGCTGAGCTCAAGTGCCTACATAATAGGGAATAATATCATTAAGCTTCTCTTCTGGAATGTTAATAACTTAAGTTGCCAGACCAAATAATTAGAAAAAAGAAGGAATACAAGAATAGCCAATATTTTGGCTCTAGCCCTTCAAGGTCAGTGAGGACACAGGACATAAAGGAACCTGTACTGTAGCAGCCTATAACTCAATGGTGTCCCAAATTTCCTGTTCAGGGAGATTATGGGGCCACAGAGGAAAGTAATTGATGATGTACAGTGTGCCTAAGGAGAGTTGCCTAGAGGGAAAACATTCTCTCAGACTTTCACAGAGAGTAAATTGGTAAAGCAATGGCCGTGATGCCTCCAGATGGCTGCACTGACAAAAGTTCTGCAAACCTCAGTACATGGTTTCAAGGTAAATCCTGAGGGGACCTTTTTATATTTAAAAAGTCTTTTCTACAACAAGAACCCAGCAGCTTTGCTTTCAGAGTCTTTGTGACCCTATGAATGCCATCAGAGGAGCAGAGTTGTGGCCTGGCTGGCGAAAGAGGCTGAGCCAACTCTGTAGGCTTCTTCTGAGAGAGAGAGAGAGAGAGAGAGAGAGACAGAGACAGAGACAGAGAGAGAATATATAAAATGATACAAAATTTCAAAGGAAGATGACATGATATAAACATATTGCATATTGTTAACTTCAAAGTAGTTGCTCAGATTACCAGACACAGGAATGCACAGTTGATCGAACCAGATAAGCACTAACTGTTCCTTTCAATGACCTAATAAGAATTAGCAGTACGATGATTACCTGAGAGCCCCTGCCAATGATACCAGCCCCACACTGCAGCTCACAGGATAGGCCCAGTGGGAAAAAGGGGCCACAGCTTGCATCAAAGTTGCGTTTTGTGCAGAGCTAGATTGGTGAGATGAGCTTTAGGAGGCTTAGATTCAATAGCCTCCAACATCACAAGCGTCACCGGTGGCCCACTACAATTGCAGAACATTTGACTGTGTATGTATCTGCTTCCTCTTAATCCAAAGAGAAATATATTCTTTTCCTTTTTTCTTTTTTTTTTTTTTTTCTAAGCAACATCAATAGGGAGGTGGGTCATGCCCACACACTGTACTCTGTAGAACGATTTTGAGGACAATATGCAATATGTCAACTTTAAAAGAAAAGAAAGGGGAAAAGAAAA
>PVJA010000852.1:102500-135667 GCA_004027025.1 Myocastor coypus | reverse complement strand
AATATGTAATATAACCATTGTTAAACAATAAAAATATTAATAAAAAAGTTGCGTTTTGCCCCTTGCTCCACAACAACCATACACATAAGGTAATGCTATCATCCCTATGAAAGATGAGGAAACTGAGGCACACAATGGCCTATTGCATAGCTAGAAAATATGTTGCATGCATTACATTTTAACAGGAACCTTTCAAGTTTTTTTAGTGATTGTAAAATTTATATCTGTTGAGAATTTAGAAGTATTCTTTAGTCCCAAATATTTTATTCCTTTTATAGCAGTGAGGGATATCACACCCACTTGTATCTCTTATTTTCTTTATTTTAAAGAGAACAAGATATAATAGATAAAACATTAGGAATGATACACAATTTCAAAATAACAAGATAATCAGAATTCAACAGTGGTAGTTATATTGCACATTGCCATCTTCAAAGTACTTGTTCAGGTTACCAGGTAAGAGCGTGTAAAATTGGTCAAAATAAAAAATTTACACACTCACTTCTCCCTTCAAAACGCCAGTAGAGAAGTTGAAAACAAGAGGATCGCTAGGAGTCTGATCTGTGTAGTGAGACCTTGCAAACCCTGAACTAAATACATAAAATAAATAATAAAAATGCCAACAGAAACTAGTAGTACAATCATCCTAGAGATCCTGTGTATACGCATACACGATTTTCCCCTCCCTTCTGTATCTCTTATTTTTGAACTGAGTAATTGAAAGTATACATTTCACTGCCTTAGCCTCTAAATGTAGATCCATGCCTAAGTCCTCAGGGAATGCCTGCACTTACAAAGGTGTAAATGTGACTTTGATTCTCTCAGAGTAAAACTCCATTGTTTTTTTTATTTTTTTTTTAATTTTATTTATTTATCTTTCTTGTTTCAGAACCTTTATTTGTTTATTCATTCATTTTTATGGCCGGCTCAGCCTGCCCCAAGGGCAGGGCTGGCGCAGCATGTGGTGCCGGGGACTGAACTGCGGTCTCTGAAGCCGCCCAAGCTTTCCCAAGCAGACGCTTTAGACCGCTGAGCCATCCCGCCGGGCCCCATCCATTGTTTTTTTTTAAAGGAAACACTTATTCAGTATGCTGTTTTGACCTTTAAGGAATAAGTAAAGGAAGAAATGTCTAAGGGAGGGAAATAAGTATGGAGGAGACAGAAAGAATAATTTAAATGGTGAGCATCAGCTAATAAAATATCAATTTTAGGCTCACTGGAAACTCATTCAACATGGGTACCAGGCCCAGCACGTGAATGAGACCCCATGGGCCCACCAGAAACTCAATCGACCCAGCAACCAGGCCTGATGTGTGAATGAAACCACCCAGGGCCCACCAAAAACTCATTCTACCTAGCAACAAAACCCAGCACGTGAATGGAACATCATCCATCAGACAGGCCCAGTGTGGAAAACTGCTGCAGAACTCCCTGCAGAGAGACTAGAAACAAGACCCACCCAAGCTAATCCTGGAGTAGAACATCTTGCCAGAGTGGCACAGCACGTTCACCTCCAAGGGTTGTAACAGGAAGAAGTGGAGCTCAGCAACAAGACCCAAGCCACAGACACCTGGACAAGCTGGAACCTGGTAGATCCAGATCTAGTGCTAAGGTAAGAACTACCAAATCCCTACAACAAAGGCCAAAAGGTAGGGTTATGCAAAATATCAAAGCGAAGGAGCAAAATGTGCTCTCAGGCCCCCACCTCACCCAGAACAAATGCAGGAGACAATGGCTTAGGAGAAATTGGAAATCACATGCTTGAAATCTCTAAAACAATAGCATCCAAAGTAAAGAAACAACTGCAGAAAAGTATAGAGGAAATCAGATCAGCAATAATTTCTGAAGTAAAAAAAAATGATAACTATAATAAGAGAAGTACTAAGTGCTTCTAAAGAAGACACTGATAAAAAAAAATAGAGAACAGAAAAATGATGGAATCCTTGAATGAGCAACATGGGAAAGTAATAGAATGCATGAAGCAGATTCAAAGTGCTGTACAGGAAATTAAAACCTGTCACAAGTTGTCAAAACCATTTCAATGAAAGTTAAAATAGACTTTGAGACCTTAAAGACACCATTGCAGCTAGTGACAAGGTAAGAAAAGATCTCTTAATAACAACTAGGATGCAAGAAAAAATAATTCAACATCTGCAAGTTGATGCAATGTTGAACAATGTAAGACTAGTAGACATCAATCAGAAAGAAGGAGTCTATACAAATTATATGAAAAGAATATGAGAAGAAGTAATAGCAGAAAACTTCCCCAAATGTAGTTTGACATTCAGTAACCAAAGCATATAGAACTCCAAAAAGCATCAACCCAACTAAAACCACACCCAGACGTATAATAATCAAGACCCCAGAAATTCAGCATAGGAACAGTATACTAAAACCCACTAGAGAAAAGAAATAGATCACATTTAAAGGAAAATCCATTAGAATAATGACAGATTTCTCTTTACAAACCATCAAGTCAAGAAGAACATGGAACAAAGTACTTCAAGTCTTGCAAGGAGACAAGTTCCAGCTCAGGCTGATATACCCTGTAAAACTCTCTTTCAAGTTCAATGGAGAGGTGAATTACTTCTAGGACAAAGAACAACTAAAGAATTTCATGATGACAAAGACAACCCTTCATAGTTTACAAAAAGTTATTCTTGAGAAGGATCAAAATGACCACAATTCCATGAAGAAGAGTGGAAAGAGCCCACCAAACAGGGCAAATAATTAAACACAGGATAAAAAGAGATATACAAAAGCAGTCTTTCAACTATTCTTTATATGCAGCAGCAGAATATGTCCATCAGCATATTCTACAAATGGACTTCTCCTGTTCCCTATGGGTCATGATTCTATCCAGGCCAGAGGGTGCATATCAAGGAAATAGCAGTAGCTCAGTCCCACACATGACATCTGGTCACCAGTAAGTATCATGGACACTGTCCATGTACATGACATACTAGAACTTTACGTAATACCTATCCCCAAACTGTTAGAAGTTCTGGTTACATATTTGAAATTCCAGTGTTTACGCTGTTTTATTCTTAGTAATTCTCTAATACTGTAGAAACTTTTTCTTAGTTGATATCTTTGTATATATTCATCTATATAAATATCATGCAAGTACTCTGAATTAATTACAGATTCGTATATATGATACACAACATCCAGGCCTCTAAGTTGGAATCATGACTTGATTGAATTTTGGAATATTGTTTGACATATTTAATTTAATTTTAATTAATTAATATTTAGTTAATTTTCTGGGCATTATTTAATTATACTTTTTGTTTTATGATTCATACTACATCTCTGAGTTACAATCTACTTATAAGACATGGCATGATATTGTCTCCAATATAGAAACTTTATTTTTTTTTTTTTTTTGTCTTTTTGAGACAGGGTCTCACTATGCAGTTGAGACTGGCCTTGAGCTCACTTTTGTAACCCAAGCTGGTCTCGAACTCGCACCGATCCTCCTGCCTCAGCCTCCCAAGTGCTGGGATTACAGGCGTGCGCCACCACGCCCGGCTAGTATAGAAACTTTAAAAAGAAAAAAAATATATATATATATATATATATATGTATGTATGTATACACAAGGATATATATATATATATATATAGGATAGATGTATAGCTACTTTGTCTTAGTTCATTGAGAATAAAAGTTTGTAGTAATATCTTTTAGACAAGATACCAGGTCTGCACCTTTTCCTCTGAATGATACTATAAAGACAACAATATGCATGGTATTATTGTATAGGGTTTTTTTGTTTTGTTTTGTTTTGTTTGTTTTGTTTTTTGCATGACTGGAGTTCGAACTCACGACCTTACATTTGTCAAGCAGGCACTTTTATCATGGAGCTATCTCCCCAGCCCCAAAGTCTAGCCATTTTAAGGCAGGGATGGATGCCTTTAATGCCAGCACCTGGGAAGCTGAGGCAAGAGGATCACAGTTAGTTCAAATCAATTTGGTCTACAAAGTGAGTTCGAGGACAACCTGAACTACATAGTGAGATTCTGTCTCAAAACAAGCAAGCAAACAAACAAAACAAAATAAAGCAAAAATCTAGCAATTTTTATAGTTAACTAGGGAGAGATAATATTTGTTTCATAGTTTCCTTTCCTTTTTTAAGTATTTGGTCACACCACACAGATTGGACTCACCGTGATCCTCCTGTTTTCAGCCTCCCAAGTGCTGGGATTACAGGTGTGGGCCACCACACCCAGTCTCATTCAAAGTCTCAGCACATCTTGGGAGCAGGGCCAGCAAGGCACACCTGGGATTGAACCCAGTCCATGCATCTGGCTAAGCAGGTGCTTTAGTCCACTGAGCTATCTGACTGGCCCCTTATATTTTCTTTTTCTGATACCACTTTTAAACCTTTTAGATATTTAGGCTTTCTTTATCTGCTTGAGAAATCTCTGAAACACACAAAGATTTATGTCACCCTCAGTTCTGATTCATAATGCAATCAGAGATCAGACACTCCTTCAAAGCCACAAAACTTCTCCCACAGATATGAGAGTACATAGCAATAAGGCCTCTCTTCACTTCGTATACCACACTTCCTGGGAAGAAACCCAAAACTTTCACCAGCGATCCACAGGGAGCACCAAGCCTCCCCAAAACTTTTAGAGCAAAAGAAAACTGCTGACCCAGCACAAGGGGTCCAGATTCTGTATCTGCATAAAGTGCCTGGAGATCCTACAGACCCCAGTGTTCTGTGTGAAGGGACTGACATAGGTAACTATGTAGACATAAAGTCCACTTATAGGGAGCAGGTGTAGAAGGGACATTTCACTGCGACTGAGCTGTGTTCAGAGAAAAATGAAGATTAATTAACCGTGGGTTAGAGGTCACCCAATAATTTTTCTAACCATTCTTACTAATGAAGTCAAATTCACAGAAATTTAGGAGTAGATGAGGCATTAATGTATCTTCTGGATGCATCATTAGGTGTGTGACCATCCATATTAACTCATTTCTGGCACTAAATGAAATCACTTGAACACAAGGGAAGAAAACCTGAATTTAGCATTTCTAAATTGCTGGCAATCTGTCACATACTTCCAACTAGAATACAAATGTGGCTTGCCGGAAGCCATGGAAGTACAAACCAGAATATCTAGGAAAATAGTCACTTGAGAAATTCTGAGAGGTATCTTTTTTTTTTTTTTTTTTTTTTTTTTTTTTTTTTTTTTTTTTTTTTTTTTTTTTTTTTTTTTTTTTTTTTTTTTTTTTTTTTTTTTTTTTTTTTTTTTTTTTTTTTTTTTTTTTTTTTTTTTTTTTTTTTTTTTTTTTTTTTTTTTTTTTTTTTTTTTTTTTTTTTTTTTGAGAGGTATCTTTTTTAACATTGAAGCACCTATTCAAAACTTACTTTATACAACTTAACAGATAAAAAGTTGAGATTAATCACAGTGCCTTCTTGGCCAACACAAGGTCCTGAGTTCAATTCCTGGTACCAAGAGATAAATAAAATAGATTAAGAAAAAGAAAAAAAGGTGACACATATCACATATACTACTTGTCTATCCAATGGTGAAAATGCGGGTCCCAAGCACACATCTCTGGTAGTTCCGGTGGGACCTCTGTCCCTGGAACACAGGCCAGCTGCTCCATTCTTCCAGCTCTGCTAACATACATGGAGCCAGCTGTCTTACTTCAGCATTTCATGATGGTACTCCAGCTGCTCCGTGTCATAAGACAGTGTATCTCTTCCCCTGAAGTCCAAGAATTTTGAGAGCACGATCGGGTCACAAATGCTTCACATTTCCCAACCTTGATACCACCAGGCCAATCCCTTGGTTCATTTGTCTAAGCCCTTTCATCTAATGCAGTGTAGAATGGCCCTGGTGAGAATTTCTGAAGCATGATATACAGAGTGTGCCTTGGAGAACTAGCTTGAAAGTGTATGCTGTCTGAAAGTTATCACGTACATCTCTGAAATAAAGCAAAGCTGAAACAAAGCAAAACCATCATTTTCTGGGACTATCCAAATTCTGTGGATTTTAATGTAGCATTAAGTGTCTAATACTAAAGATTTGGCTAACTAAATTGTACTATATTGTACAACTAGCTAATACCAGAGATTTGATTAGTTGAACTGTAACATATTATACCACTGGCAACTATGCAGCCACTTAAAAGATGTGGACAAATATGAAATGAAAAATGTCTATAATTTGTAGCTAGAAAACTGGATATAAAATACTATTACAAATAATACTCATTTTCTAGGAGGTCAAAAGTGTGACACAGCCAAACAGAAGCTCCTCCCAAGCTATTGTGCTGAGAACTTCAGTTGCTCATGGGCTGGTGACGAGAGATGGCTCTCAGTTCCTGGACCACTGTACCTCTTTATATGACAGCTGGCTTCACCAAAGCTGGTGAGCTGAGAAGTCAATGGAAAGGATCTTCCAGCAAGATAGAAATCCAAACACCTTTGAACCTAATCACAAAAAGAACAGCCAATCACCTCTGTCATATTCTATTGGCTAAAACCAAGTTATCAAGCCAGTTATCCCCCAGGAAGAAGTCACACAAGGGTCTGAGTGACAGAAGACCACCTTCAAAGTCCGCAAATCATGTCATTCTTTCCAATCACCTTCTGACTGTCTCCAACCCAGTCTAACACTGGGTCTCCTCTTTTACATCTCTCAATATCCTTTTCACCATAGTACACAAATTTGTGAAAGTGAGTATAACAAACAACAACCTTTCTATTTAATACTTTATGTTTTCGAAGAAAGTATAAAAATCATCATTTTAATGAAAAATTATATGTGTGTGTGTTTACAGAGCTTTCTATTCCTTTAATGTAAAAAAAAAAAATCCTTCACTGAGTAACTTACAATACCGACAAGCCATTTTTAAAATCTTTTTCCACTGCATATGAGTTATGATATAGTCATCAGATTAAATAATGTTTGATCATTAAAATCATGTTCTAAGGGGTGGGAAGGAAGCTCAGCTGCCTGTGCCTGCCCAGCAAGTGCGAGGTCCCATGATTTTTGGGTTTTTTTTCTTTTGTGTTCAGGATCTCACTACTAGATCAGACTCATAGTGATCCTCCTATTTACAGTCTCCCAAGAGCTGGGATTATAGGCACGCACCATCGCATCCAGTCTCAATTGCCTTTCTCAGTGTGTCCCAGGGTTGGGGCTGGAACAAAAGGTTTAAGGATCAAACCCCCCGGACCCTGCACCTGCTTGCAGGTGCTTTAATCCACTGAGCTATTTGGTCAACCCCAAGGTCCCAAGTTGGATCCTAAGTACCACAAAAAAAATTATGCTGTAAAAGAATATTAATAACTTCAGAGATGCCTTCTACGTTGTGAAATGACATACTCCACCTGGTATTTAAAACACTATGTGGAGGGTGGCAGATATAAATCAGCAATCTAAGTGCCTGCCTGGAAAGCACAAGGACCCAGATTTGATCCCCCATACTGATACCACATGCTGTGCTGGCCATGTCCATGGGCATGCCAAGCAGGCTACTAAGATGTTGTAATCCCAGATTTGGGGAGGCTAAAAAACAGCAGCATCACTACAAGTCTCAGCTGCATACCAAGACGCTATACCAACTACATTTAAAAGAAACATGTGCCGGGCGTGGTGGCGCACGCCTGTAATCCCAGCACTCGGGAGGCTGAGGCAGGAGGATCGGTGCGAGTTCGAGACCAGCCTGGGCTACAAAAGTGAGCTCAAGGCCAGCCTGAACTGCATAGCGAGACCCTGTCTCAAAAAGACAAAATAAAAAATAAAAAATAAAAAAATAAAAGAAACATGCTATGTGGAGTATGATCAGAACTTGTTAAATATATAGTAGGAAGGAAGACAATTGGAAATGGCTGTTTTATCTCTGTGAGTTTCTTCCTCTTCATAATATCTTTAGAATTTAAAAATTTTAATGTAGTCTTTCCTCTCAACAAAGCACTAAAATCTGTGCATTACAAATATTAATATATGTGACCAATATGGTCCATAAATCCCTAAAAGAATTTTAAGTGTTTCTTATAGCACTGAAGGATTTTGGAATTCAAGTAACATATGTGGATTTTAGAAGAAGTAGGATACTGGAGAATGTTGCAAAGACATCATACAGTAAGAGAATGGTCCTTCCTAATGAAATCTACTTGGAATAGAATACAAATAAATAAAGTTTTAAAACCAAGTTTCTGGGGCCAGGGAGATAGTTCAGTAGAATAAGTGCTTGCCTGACAAGTGCAAGGTCTTGAGTTCAATCCCCAGTCCCGCCAAAAAAAAAATTTAAAAAAATAAAAATAAAAAATAAAAACCATCATCTAGAGGAAAAAAAATTCTCTCAGGCTTTCACAAAAAGCAAGCTGGTCAAGCAATGACCATGACTCATCCCAAAAGCAGATACTGACAACAGTTCTACAAAACACTGTACATGGTTCCAAAGTTATTCCTGAGGTGATCTGACCTTGGAAGATACAAAAGTTAAATGTTTTGTTATACAGGTCTTGCTTTAACTTGCCCTCGACCACCCAGCGAAAAAGCTTAATTATGAGGCATAAAACACAGAGTTAGATTAGTATGATGAGTTTTAACAGGCTTAAATCAACAGCTTCCAAAATTTCCAGTTTCACCGGTAACCCAAAGCAATTATGGAACATTGGATTATGTATACAACTACTTCCTCTCAGTTTAAAGAGAAGAAATGTTTTCTTTTTTTTCTTTCCTTACCAATATTGATTAGAAAATGTATCATGTCCACACCCTGTGCTCTGTATAATTATTATGAGGACAACAATATGCAATGTATCAATGATTGCAAGTGTACTACTAACATGCTTTGAAACTATCATATTGTTATTTCTTATTAAATGTAATTAAAAATAAAATAAAATGCTAATCTAAAAAAATAAAAAATAAAAACCAAGTTTCTGTTTTTCATGCCCTATTTGTGTGTCTATTGTACATAGAGAGATTCTTTTACAGATCTAGATCCAACTTATTAGCTTAGAAAATTTCAAAGTTAGCATAAGCAATCTCCCCATTTGCTGTATTATATCAGTTTTAACTATTCCACAGATTTTTCTATGTATTTAATTTATACTTAAAAACATTAAACTTTTTTATTATGGCTGGCTCAGCCTGCCCTGGGGGGTGGGGCTGGTTCCGGATGTGGTGCTGCACATTGAACCATGGTTCCTGCAGTTGCCTGAGCTTACTTAAGCAGGTGCATTAGACCACTGAGCCATCTTATCGGCCTTTTTTTTTTTTTTTTTGACATTAAACTGTTGAACAAGTAAAATTACTTACTATTGAATTCTCAGTAAGCTAACTTTTCATGCTATAACAATGTATAAAATTTAAAAACTAAAGAAGAAAGACCATCAACACTAAAATATCACCTAAAATGATACTGAATTCACAATTAGATTATGTTCACATCTTCCAAATTTTGGCTTACCAAAAATTTAATTACAAAGAGCTAAGTAGAAAGTTAAGGATAGATTTAAGATTTTGGTGGACTTGGGGCAGCCAGCAGGACTCTGGTAAGCTCTGATCTTAGGCACCAGTGTGCAGGCATGGAGCATGTGCTGATGTCTATCCAACATGTGAAGAATTTAGGCAGACTCTGAGTGGCCTGTGGGACTCAAGAGAGCTGTGATCTGTGGTCCCAGTGTAAATAAGAATGAGCTTTCCTAGAACCATTTAAGAGCTTTGTCAGACTCTGAGCAGCCCGTGGGACTCTGATAAGCTCTAACCCTACTACCTAGTGCACAGGCATGGAGATTGGATTGGTACTCATCCAAACTTTTAAGAAGTTAGGAAGACACTGAGCCGCTCACAGGACTTTGGAGAGCTGCCATCTGTGGGCCCAACACACACAGGCATAGAGATTTCCAGGTGTCTATCCCACCCATTTAAGAACTTGGGAGGGTTCTGGTAAGCTTTGATATTTAACCCCCACTATATAGGCATGGAGCATGTTCTGGCGCCAGTCTAATCTTTTAAAAACTCAGAAATAATCTGAGTGGTCCATGGGATCCTTTACCTATGCTGAAGCTTTGGTGAGTGTTGGCCAGTCACCCTACTAGTAGTGAGAGCCTTTGTGAGTCCTACCCTACCCCCCACAGTAGCAGAAATCTTGTTGACACGTCTCATGACTCTCCAATTGCTAAATCTAGGTGATTATTGGGAGCTTCAAAATACCAAAACACATGAGTATAAGGTAATCTCAATCTTCTAGCTCACCCCGAACAAATCCAGAAGACAAAGACATACAAGAACTTGGAAATTACACACCTGAAATTACTGAAATGATAGCAACTGACGTAAGGAAACAAGTCCATGAGACTACAGAAGAAATAAGATCAGAAATAATCTCTCAGGTGCAAAAAGAACTAACAACAACTGTGAAAGAATTGCTCAGCACAGCTAAAGAAAACATAGATTTTTAAAAATAGAGGAAAATAGAAAAATGATGGAAACACTGAGTAAACAATACAGGAAAGAATTATAATGCATGAAACAAATTCAAACAGAGATCCAGGAAATTAAGAATTCCACTCAAAGCTGGTAAAACCACTGGAATATAACTGAAGATAGACTTTCAGACCTCAAAGACAGTTGTGCAGCTAATTATTGTGAAAGAAAAGATCTCTTAAAACTAATAAGGAACTAGGAAATAATAATTCAGCAGCTACAAGATGACACAAAGAAAAATAATATAAAAATAATGGGTGTCAATGAAGCAGCGGGAGACAGCACAAATGACATAAAAAGACGATTTGCAGAAATGCTCTCAAAAGAAACTCCAAACATGAGAGAAAAAAAAAAAAACCTGATGTACAGTTAAGTAGGGCATATAGAACTGCAAACAACAATAACAATAAATCAACGCCTAGACACATAATAATCAAGATCTCAGAAATTCAGCAAAAGAATAGAATATTAAAAGCTTCTAGAAAAAAGAAATAGATCACCTACAAAGGAAAGCCCATCACATTTTCACAGAGAACAAACTGGTCAAGCAACAGTCATGACTCATCCAGATGGCTGACACTGGCAACAGTTCTACAAAGCACTTTGTATGGTTTCAAAGTAAATCCTGAGGGGATCTGACTGACCTTGGGAGATACAAGTTACATGTCCTGTTATACAGATCTTGGCTTAACTAGCCCTTGACCACCCAGCAGAAAAAGTGAACCATGAGGAATAAAATGTAAAGCTAGATTAGTATGCTGAGCTGTAAAAGACTTAAATCAACAGCTTCCAACATTGCCAGTTCTGCCAATAGTTCATTGTGGTTATGGAATACTGGACTATGTATACAACTACTTTCCCCTACTTCAATGAGAAGAAAATTTTTGTACCAATAGTAATTAGAAAAATTATCATGTCTACATACCGTGCTCTGTATAACTACTACAAGGACAACAATATGCATTGTATCAATTATTGGGAATGTATCACTGTGTTTTGAAAATATCATATTTTTGTTTCTTATGAAAAGAAAAAAATGAGAAAAAAAATTTAATAAGAAACTAAAAAAAAAAAAAAGAAGAAGAAGAAGAAGAAAAAGAAGGGGCCAGGGAGATAGCTCCATGGCACAAGTGCCTGCCTGGCAAGTGCAAGGCCATGAGTTTGAACCTCAGTCCTGAAAAAAAAAAAAAAGAAAGAAAGAAAGAAAGCCCATGAGAATCATGGCAGATTTCTCAGCACAAACCACCAATTGAAGAAGAGCTTGAGTGAAGTACTTCTTGTCCTAAAAGAAAATAACTTCCAAACCATATTGATGGACCCTGTAAAACTATCAAAGTCAATGGCAAAATAAGATCCTTCCATAGTGAAGAATAACTGAAGAAATTCAGAACCACCAAACCAACCTTACAAAGAGTTCTGATAGGGGGCAAGCGAGGTAGCTCGGTGGACTCAAATGGCCACCTAGGCAAGCTTAGGCAAGCACAGGGACCACAGTTCAGTTCCTGCAACAAATGGCACACCAGCCATGCCTCCAAGGGCAAGCTGAGCAGCCCAGAATCTGGTGTAGTGATGCACACCTCTAATCTCAGCACAGGGGAGCCTAAAAGCAACAGGATCACCATGAGTCCAAGACGCATTGTGAGCCTCTGCAGCAACCACATACATTTTTTTTAAACAGTATGGACAGATATTCAAGAAAAAAACAGAAATGATTACAACTTCAACAACAACAGAAAGGAAAGGACGGGCCAGATAGCTCAGTAGACTAAAGTGCCTATGTAGCAGAGCTCAGCAGCCAGGAATCGATCCCCAGCCTGAGACTGGACACGGTGGTGCATGCCTGTGATTCCAGCGCTTGAGAGGCTAAAAACAGGAGAATCACTGAGGTCAATCTACATAGTGAGACCCTGAACCAAATACATTTTTTTAAAAATTGCTTTAATAACAACAGAAAAAAATCATCAGAGCAAGTAACTAAAAACAGGGGGAAAGTATGAACCTATAGAAGGAAAGTAGCGTGACAAAGGCAAGCCAGTATGTACCAGTTATAATGGTCAATGTAAATGGCCTCAGTTCTCCAACCAGAAGAAACAGACTCGCACAGTGGATTAAGAAATAAAATCCAACAATATTCTGCATACAAGAAACACATTTAACTCAAAAGCAAATTCGCAGACTGAAAGTCAAAGCATGGAAAACAATTCTCCATGTCACAGGCAATCAGAAAAATTCAGGGATAGCTATCCTGGTTGCTGGTACTAGATACTTATTAAGGGAAAAAATGCAAGAGGAGATATCATTTCTAAATATATATGTACCCAAAATATGAGCACCAACCTACATAAAAAAAATTTTAACAGCCATGAAAAATCAAATGAACAATAATACAATTGTAATGAAGGACTTTAACATACTGCTATCACAAAGAGATAGATCAACAGGCAAAAAATCAGCCAAGAAGTAACAGAACTAAAGCAAACTTCGGAAGAACTCAGTTTGGTAGACCTTACAACGTGTTTCACCCAGCAACAACAGAATACACATTCTTCTCAGCTACACACAGGCCCAAAGTAGACCATATATTAGCACACACCATTTTTTTTGTCTTTTTGAGACAGGGTCTTGTTATGCAGTTCAGGCTGGCCTTGAGCTCACTTTTGTAGCCCAGGCTGGTCTTGAACTCACACCAATCCTCCTGCCTCAGCCTCCCAAGTGCTGGGACTACAGGCATGCGCCACCACGCCTGGCAGCACACACCATTTTTAAGTAAATACCAAGGAACTGAAATTATCCCATGCATAACATCTGACCACACTGCAATAAAACTGGAAATTATTGACAAAAGAAACTATGAAAAAAAAAAACATAAATATGTGGAAATTAAATAACAACCTCCTAAACAACCAAGGAGTCACAGATAAAATTAAAGAAGAAATTTTACAATATTTACAATCAAATAAAAACACAGATACAACTTACCAAAACCTGTGAGATGCAATGAAAGTTGTCTTAAGAGGAAAATTTATAGTAGTAAATTTCCAAATGAGGGGCCAGCAAGACAGCTCAGCAGTCTAAAGTGCCCTTTTAGGCAAGATTAGGCAACCACAGAGACCATGGTGCAATCCCCAGCTCCACATGCTGTGCCAGCCCCACCCCCAAGGCAGGCTGTGCTGGCCATAACATAAAATAAATAATAAAAAATAAAGGTTTTTTAATTGCAAGTGAAAATATGACAGGCCAAATAAATTACCTTATGTTGCACCTCAAGCTCCTAGAAAAAGAAGAGCAAGTGAAGACCTAAGCCCAAAGCAGGCAGGAAATTATAAAAAATAGAGCAGAAATTAATATAATGGAGACCAAAACAATGCAAAGAATAAATGAATAAAAGAATTAGTTCTTTGAAAGAACAAAATAAAATTGATAAAACTCTAGCCAACCTAATCAAAAAAGGAAAGAAAAAACACAGTTTCATGTAATAAAGAATGAAAAGATTGATCTCTGGCATGCTGTGCCAGCCCCACCCCTGGGGCACATGGACATGGTGACTGAGACTGGATGTGATGGCATGCACCTGTAATTCCAGCGCTTGGGAGGCTGAAAACAGGAGGATCACTACAAGTCCAATCTGTGTAGTGAGATCCTGTAGAACCTGCACTAAATACATTTCCTAAATAGAATGAAAAGGGCAAAGTCACTACAGACTCTACAGAAATTCAGAAGACCATCTATAACTTTCAAAATCTTTACTTTCACACAGGGGAAATGTAAACATTCCTAATATATATAAAATGCCAAAGCTGAGTCAAGAAGGAGCTATGCAAACTCTGAAAAACACAATAACAAGAAACAAAATTGAAAATGTAATAATAATAAAAGAACTTCCAACAAAGAAAAACCCACATCCAAGTGAATTCACCACAGAATTCTACAAGAAATTTAGAGAAGATTTACTGCCAACTTTTCTAAAACTCTTCAAGGAAATTGAAAAGAAAGCAATTCTCCCCAACTTATTTAGGAATGCAAGTATTACTCTGATTTCAAAACCAGAGAAAGATCCAACTAAGAAAGAGAACTACAAGCCAATCTCTCTAATGAATATAGATGCAAAAATCCTCAATAAAATACTAACAAACAGAATGCAGCAAATCATCAAGAAGATTATATATATATATATATATATATATATATATATAGAGAGAGAGAGAGAGAGAGAGAGAGATAATAACTTGTTCATATATCATGAACAAGTTGGATTCATCCCAAGAATGCAGGGATGGTTCAACACATGCAAACCCACAATCGTAATATACCATATCAATAGAACCAAGAACAAAAACACATGACCATCTCAGTAGATATAAAAAAAGCTTTTGAAAAAGTCCAACATTCATTTGTGACAAAAACCTTACAAAGAATTGGAATAAATGCTCTATATCTCAGCCTGATTAAAAAAAGCCATCTATGAGAAACTAACAGCCAATGTCATACTAAATGAGAAAAAGCTGAATTCCTTCACTTGAAAGTCAGGAACAAGACAAGAATGCTTACTGCCTCAGCTCACATTCAATATAGTTCTGGTAGCATCAGCCTGAGCAATCAGATGAAAGAAAGAAATAAAAAGCATAAGGATTGGAAAAGAAGTGAAATTGTTATTCGCAGATGGCATGATGCACTACATAAAGGACCTGAAAAATTTGCCAAGAATCTTGCAGATTTAATCACCAAATTTAGTAACGTATCAGGGTACAAAGTCAACACAAAAATCTGTAACACTTCTGCACACAATGAACACACTGAGAGAGAGAGATTAGGGAAACCACGCCTTTCACCATAGCATCCATAAACAATTAATCTCACGGAGGAAATAAAAGATGTATGCAGTGAAAATTATGATATTCAGAGAAAAGATATTGAAAGGGATTTGACAAAATGGAAAAATAATCCATGCTCCTGGATAGGAAGAGCCAACATTGCAAAAATGGCCATACTCCAAAAATTGTTATAAAGATTCAATTCTCTCCATAGTATACCTCACAAAGCTAAAGAAAACTATCCTCAAATTCATTTGTAACCAGAAGAGATCCAGAATACCTAAAGCAACCCTACGAAACAAAGAAAAAGCATAAAGCATCACAATCTCTGACCTAAAATTATACAATAAAGCTACTGTGCTGGGGATAGCGGGGGATAGCTCTGTAGCACAAGTGCCTGTCTGGCAAGTGCAAGGTTGTGAGCTTGGACCCCGATCTCATCCAGAAAAAAAAAAAAAAAAAGCTACTGTGAGAAAATCAGCATGGTACTGGCATAGACAGAACTGAGGGTCAATGGAACAGATTAGAAGGTGCAGACACAACTGTAAATACACTCAGCTACCTTATCTTTGATAAAGAGGCCAACATGCTCACTGGAAGTTAGATAGCCTCTTTAATAAGTGGTGCTTAAAAAACTGACTTTCCACATGCTGAAGGCTAAAACTTAACCCATGCCTACACAAAACTACAGTTAAAATGTATCAAAGATTTAAATATTAAAACATAAACACTAAATCTTCTGGAAGAAAATGTCAGTCAAAATCTTAAAGATATAGGAGTAAGCAGAGAGTTCATTAACAAAAGCCAAACTGCATGGGAAATACTTAAAAGAATCAATAACTGGGATCTCGTCTTTCTGAAAAGTTTCTGCACTTCACAGCAAATCTCCAACAGAAGAAAAAGAAAACGAACAAATTTGGCAAAAGTTAAACTAACTGTCCCTCAGGAAAAGGCCTGCTATCTAGAATATACAAAGAATTAAAAAATCAGGCCCTCTCAAAGGCCCAATCCACAAATGGGCATCTGAGATGAATATACACTTCTCAGAGGAAGAAATACAAGTGGCAAGTAAATATATGAAAAAATGTTCAATATAATTGGTCATTCAACAACTGTTAATTAGGGGGGTCTCTCACTCGGGAACCTCTCTCTGTCTCTCTCTCTCTCTCTCTCTCTCTCTCTCTCTCTCTCTCTCTTGGACAGGAGCTTTCTTTCCCCCAATAAATCTATTCTGCTAAAAAGAAAAATTGTAAACTAAATGGGCCAGCGAGATGGCTCAGTGGTCTAAAGCACCCATTTAGGCAAGCTTAGAAAACTACAGGGACCACGGTTCAATCCCTGGCACCAGGTGCTTCACCAGCCCCACCCCCAGGGCAGGCTGAGCTGGCCATAATAAAATTTTTTTTAAAAGAATTGTAAATTAAATCTGGGTGTGGTGGCACACACCTGTAATCCCAGCACTTGGGAGGCTATGGCAGGAGGATCAGTGTGAGTTTGAGATCAGCCTGGCCTATAAAAGTGAGCTCAAGACCACCTTCAATTGCATAGACAGACCCTGTCTCAAAAAGACAAAAAAAAATTGTGAATTAAAATGACACTGAGACTTCATCTCATCCATGAAAGGATGTCAAACATCAAGAAGTCAGCCAATAACAAATGCTGGAGAGGCTGTTGGTGGTAGTGCAGACTGGTACAACCATGATGGAAATAAGTGTGGAGATTTCCTTAAAAACTAGAATTGGGGATCCCGTTCAAGCCAGCTATTCCCCTCCTAGGTATATTTCCATAAGAACTGAAAACATCATCATTAATGTCCACAGAAGTGCTATTTCTCATAGCTAAATGCTGGAAACAACCCAGATGCCTATCAACTGTAGCATGGATAGTGAAGATGTGATATTTATACACAGTGGAGTATTACTCTGCTATAAAACAGGATAAATTTGAGTCTTTTGTCAGTAAATGGATGCAACTAGAGAATATAATTTTAAGTAAAATAAATTAGACCCACATGTGCAAACATCATATTGTCTCCTTAGTGTGAGAACCTGAATGAGAAAACAGAATCTAAAGAGTAAAATAGATACTGGGAATAGAGAATGGACTTCTTCAAAAGGAAAGAGTTACTGTGTTGAGGACAGGAGAGTGAGTCGGGGAAAGAGAAGATATAACAATGTATGTAAGCAGGATAGTTTGGACAACTGTACGGTGCATTTCTGCTGGTCTATAGAAAGGAGCAGATGATAGTTAATCCACTCTGTCTCCTTTTTTCAACTGTGTGTACCTTTTCTTTTCTTAATTTCTTACACATATATTTCCTTTTTTGTTCTTTCCTCCAAGTATTCCTGTATCTGGTAATATGATACCTGGTTGGAAGATAATACTATGCATTACAACAAATACTGTGAAACTCATATTACTTCAGTAAGTGAAAAAAAAAAAAAAAGAAAGTAAAGAACAGTAAGTTAAAAGAGGTAATCTCATCAAAGCCTTCTGAAGACAAAATTAGCCATGTGAAATTATTTAGCTAATAATTTGTCATATTAATATGAATTTTATGACATTATTTATGCCTCTGTTGTCACTGTATTTTTAATAACATACATTTTCTGGTTATATGAATAATAAATAATCATCTAGAGAATTTAGAAAATAGACAAAAGCACAAAACACTAAGTCAACAATTGTACTACTGAGGTTTCACTGTTAATATTTATATTGCTTTTCTTTTACATTTTTACACATACACATATGTTTGCTAAATATGAATTTATATATCCCACCTTGTCACTAAACATTATACACTTTTATGACAATGAGTGTCTTTTAAAAGCAGTGTTTTAATGCTCTAAACATTCAATAGTTATTGTGTGTATAAGCATTAGGTTGCATTTGCAAATTAATTAATGAAATGTTAACATGATGCCTCTATGCTCTACAAGAGTTTCTATAGAACAGGAATTATCTTTTTCCAAAACATAAATATTCACCTTTTCTAACTATCTGAAAAATATCCTTCAGGAATAGGAAGAATTCCTCCATGGCTTTTAATCCATTCAAGTTTTCTACTCTCATTTAACCAATTTTAGTAATTTTTCTCAAAGTTGCATATTTTTATCTAAAGTTTATTAGTAAAGACTTTTCCTCAAGTGATGCAGATTGTTCCTAAGTACTCTGGTTTTCAGTAAACTCCAAGGTTATTTAAATGAGAAGGTGGAGAGGGCCAATCGGGAACTCTCAGCCAACATATTTAGAAATTTCTCCACCAACTTTTGAAAACTTCTTTTCTGAAAGTGAGAAATAATAAATTTGTTAAATATTTGCTATGTTGCATACACCTTGTTAAGTGTTTTAGATACGTTAATTAACAATCCTTATAACAACCTTTCAAAAGCAAGTGTTATTAGTTCTATTTACAAGATGAGAAAATTGCACATTGAAGAAATAATTAGTCTGTAGCTGATGGACTTAGTCTAGTGTCCAAGTCTACGTGATTCAGCCCATCTCCTTTTGAGATGCAATATCTTCCCCCAATGAGTCATTTTTTCAACCATTTTCAATGCATTATTTAAAGTTTTTCTTGTTTCAGAACTTTTGTTTGTTTATTGATTTTTATGGCTGGCTCAGCCTGCCCTGAGGGCAGGGCTGGCACAGCATGTGGTGCCAGGGATTGAACCATGGTCCCTTCAGCCGCCTAAGCTTTCCTAAGCAGGCGTTTTAGACCACTGAGCTATCCTGCCAGGCCCTAAAGTTTTATGTTTAGATACATTAACTATTTTTCTTGCTTGTTGCAGATAAAGAAAAATATCTGCCTCTATGCAAGTCTTTACCAAAATGTTGCAAGAGGTACAGAGTTAGGAAGTCCCTGACTTCTCCAAAAACTAAAAATGTTATAAACATATTTTTCCTAAAACAAAATTCTAAGTATGGGGCTTGTTCTACTGTATATTAAATGATATAACAATTGTATTTTACTGCTGCTACTATATTTTAAATGCAAGAGATTCGCAGCAGGATAAATTCCTCCATACATGAGCACTTCAAACATTACATGATCTACAGTTTTTTAAACAAAAGTAAAACCATCAATTATGAGAATGGATACACTACTACTTTAGCAGTCAAACCATCATCAGGGATAGAATTATACTAATTAAGAGGCAGTGACTAAAACAATTGAAAGACAGTAAGCATCCAGTTCTTACAGTAAAGGAAACCATCACTGTCATTAACATTCTTGTGAAATGTAATGTGGAAAGTAATATATAAGTCATGGGGAAGATGTTTTAGCAAAAGTCAGAGAGAAGCAAAATAGCCATTGCTCATCTAGAGCAGTTAATAGCCTATTAGTTACTTGACATGATGTATCTATATCCTTTGCATTGAGATACACTACAATAATGAAATCAGCCTACACAGTGTTTTCTCATGAACCACCATTTACAGAGAAACAAAGAATTTTCTTATAAGAAAATCAGAACATGGGTCCCGGCAGAATGGCTCTGTGGTCTAAAGCACCTGCTTAGGAAAGCTCAGGCGGCTGCAGGGACTGCGGTTCAATCCCCGGCACCACATGCTGCGCCAGCCCTGCCCTCAGGGCAGGCTGAGCCGGCCATAAAAATAAATAAATAAACAAACAAAAGTTCTGAAACAAGGAAAAAAATATAAAATAAAATAAAAATATTCTTAAAAATAAAAAAAAAGAAAATCAGAACATTTTAATCATCCAGTAGAGCAAGTGAAATACAATGGAAACAAAAAACATGGTGGCTATCTGTTCATGCACCGAAACCCAAAGCAAAAATAGCCATAATATGTGAGCCACGTCACCAGAAAGAAAAGCACAAAAAAGGCTGGGCCAACGCGTTTCCTGTGCCACACAACACAACAGTTAATCGCTGAAGTTCACATCTGCTCCATGTCTTCAAAAATAAAAAGGGGGGCGGGGCAGTGAGATAACTCAGCTGCATAAGCACCTGCATGGCAAGCTCGAGGTCCCAAGTTTGATCTCCAGTACTGCAATAATTAATTAATTAATTAGTTAATTAGTTAATTAATCTTCCCATGTGAATGACTATGTCTTCAAGTAACAGTGTCTGCCTGAGTGGTATTGCTTTACCTTATACCCAATAGTTAGCATAAACTTTCATACAGCCCTCAACAAAAGATGTTAGCTATTCACTGAAGGACTTATTTCATTTGAGAATAGAGGCATGGCAGCCCAGACAAGGGAAAATAGCTTACAAACTTACAGAAATTTGTTCCACCTGTCTGTTCATTAAGTATTGTACAAGAAAAAAAAAATAGTTGGATAGATTTTTTACCAATTTCCAGAGTAAATTAAAGTTGGTCTGACTTCAGTGCAGATTATTGGCAATGGCAAATTTTTTAAAATGTGGATGGACACACTCACCATCCATCTCTTTGTGTTGGCCTTAAACATCATGACCGAAAAGGTGAACAAGTTAAGCTACCTTTCCTAGGTCTCCTCCGCAGACTTAGGTTCTAGATCTGATTTAAGGGCTGCCAATCACGTGCACTGAAGACTTGAACTAGAACAGAGTTAGTCTTGAGAGAAGTGGGTCATGAGCATCGTTCACGCAGTGTAGACAGCAGAAGCACTGCACTTGGTCTCTAGGTTCATCCCAAATGAGGAGACGTAGCCACTTCATCACAAAAGCTGCTGCTTTGGCGGTCCACCTGAACTTCTTTTGCAGTCCTCTAGCAATTCTGCAGCCTACTCAGTCATCCACACTAAAAAATCCCTTCCCAATTAAAGCAGAGCTGATTTTATTCTGTAGAATCATAATCTATTCCGATTATCTCTATAGGATTCAGGTTGTAGAGGCCCAGGAATAATGAGAGATTCCAACCCATCAGGAGCTGTGCCCTCTTCCAAGAGCAAGGAGATTGATACTTAAAGTGGAGGTAAAGAGATAAGATCAAAGGGATAAGCGACAACCTTCCGGATCCACAGAGGGAAGTTCACAGACAGGTCACTAGAACTGTCAATCAGGAAAACGCACACTTTCATAGGCTACTAAAACCTAAGTCCAACATTCGGTGGGGATATTTGTTTTCAATTAGGATGAACATGCCGTACCTAATAAAATATTGTGGATAAAGAAAACAAACAGTAGTGTAAAACTCAGCCACAAATCAGCAAAATTAGTGGCTCTAACAATAATTTAATGCCTAACATTCACTACTTAGTTGTCCATGCTACTCCTGGAGCCAATTACTAAGCTCTAGAGATTATGAAATTGTTATTATCTAAGCCACATTGAGAATTCAGACATTTAAAATAAGGTCAAGGCCCACAACGGACTTCCCATTGGTACAGTGAAGAGAAATTCTCCACAAGTCACTGATTTAACTTCTCCTTTGCTTTTCTATCTCTGATGGCTTCTTTGAGCCTCTGCTAGACCACAACCAGTTATAAAGCCCAGAGAAGACCTTCTGAATTAAAGCTGGGAAATTCTACCTCATATGGCATCAGGAAACAATTCATCCAGTCCCTGACCCACCAACAGGCAAGTATGGTAAGGAAGAAGATGTGTATTCTTATAAGTACAGGATGCCATTTTAGTTCCAACTTTTAAAATTTTTGTTTCTAACAAATTCCATTTAACTTCAACTAATGAATGTCTCAAGCAGCATAAGGTGACAGAATATACAATTAACAAAGGGAAACAATCCTGTATAAATACAATGCTCAGCCCAAAATGTTGGTAAAGTACTTAAATGTGAAAAACATTGCAAACAACAAAAAGTTCATCTGACAGCTGTGGAAACAATATATCAGAATCAGTGTCTGGTCAGAACTCTATTCTTTAAAAAAAGATTTTCTTAATATGAATTATCTATATAATATTGACTATTAAATGTAAATAAGCTTAACTTGTGTTATTTATTCAAGCAAAAAATAAATTAATTAACAATTATGTGTTTGACTTGGGAGGCTGAGGCAGAAGGATCAGTGTGAGTTTGAGACCAACCTGGGCTACAAAAGTGAGCTCAAGGCCAGCCTAAACTGCATAATAAGACCCTATCTCAAAAAGACAAAACAAACAAAAAAAACTATGTGTTTGTTTGAATCTCATTTAAAAATTCTAGTGTCATGAATTATTTGGCGGGGGTGGCAGGACCAGAGTTTGAACTCATGACCTTGCATTTACCAGGCAGGCACTTGTGCCACGGAGCTATCTCCCTGGCCCCCCATGAATTAAATTTTAAAGTCTTTAATGTAGCTTTTTAATTTTATGCTTGCTATGAAATCACTTATAGTCTTCACGGAGCATTAACCAAGATTGCCTCCGCAGCTCTTGAGCAGCCAACGCTCCTCCACCTCTATGGTCTAGAAGAGCACTGGCTAGTTCGGTAGAATTTGTCATTCATCCCAAATACCTTCTGGAGCCATAATACAATCCCAAGAGTCAGAAGAAGTTTGCTCTTTAAAAAAGAAGCAGTAAAAGTTAGCTCTCAAGGGATAGCCTCAATAAGATCACGGAAGAGACCAAGGCAAAGAAAGGACCTATTAGAAAGGACACAAGAGTCCAGCGCCATCTTTATCCAGCAGCGCGGTATCTCCCCCTGGGGCCTGCTCGCATGCTGTTTCCATCCAGCAGCGTGGCGGCTCTACTTTGGTGCTGCATGTGCGCCATCTTCATCCAGGAGCATGGTGGCTCCATCTCAGAACTGCCGGTTCACCATCTAGAGCCAGCAGCACAGCGGCTCCACCTCAGAACTGCCCGCCCTACATCTTGATCCAGCAGCTTGGCAGCCTGCCCGGCTCCACCTCAGACTGAGCCCGTCATCCCAAGCAGGTCATCCAGCAGCCTCAGCCTGCATGGATCCCCTGACTCACCAACAGCCAGAGCTCCAATTCCACCCACCTTCCTGACCCGGCCTCACAACAGCCGGGTAAGAACTCTCTGAGCCTGCGTTCATCCCCTGACTCAACAACTGCACATGCCCTGACTCCACCCACTGGCCCCATATGACCACCAACTGTCCCCACACTGCTGATCACTGTCCTGACCCAACGGGCCTTGTGGCAGCCAGCTGGCTGAAAGCCGAATCTCAGCCAAGCACATCTGGGGGGCGGGGGGGAACAAGCTTGGTGGATCCCAAACCAAATTTCCATAGGCATTAACTGCATAAGTCTATCAAAGTGCAGAGATCACTGCTATTAAAAAAATGATAAAGAGAAGGAGCAAGAGCCAATCTCAGGTCCCAAGTCCACCCAAAACAAATACAGAAGACACTATCATGGAAGAAAATGGGAATCATGCAGACAAAATCTCTGAATCAGTAATATCTGAGGTAGACAGACAAGTGCAAAAACGTATACAGCAACTCAGATCAGAGATAACATCTGAATTTAAAAAAGAAATACATGAAGTGGAAAAACAACTGGAGAAGTGTATAGAAGAAACCAGAGCAGAAATAATATCTGAAGTTAAAAAAGACATGTCTAAACTAATAGCATCCAAAGTAGGGGAACAACTACAAAACGGTAGAGAGAACAGAACAGAAGTAATCTCTGAACTAGAGAGAGAAAGGATAACTATACTGAGACACTTCAATACTACTAAAGGAGACACTGATAAAAAAATTAGAGGACAATAGAAAAATGTTGGATTCCCTGATGGAGCAATATAGGAAAGAAATAGATTGCATGAAACAGTTTCAAAGAGATACACAAGAAAATAAAATCTCAATCACAAATTGGCAAAATCATATGAATGGAAGTGAAAATAGAGTCTCAGATCTTGAAGACACAGTCACAGCTAGTGAAAAGATAAACAAGGATCTCTTATAAACAACTAGGATTCAGGAAAAAATAATTCAACATCTACAAGATGCTGCAAAAATGAACAATGTGAGATTCATAGGAATCAATGAAAAGGAAGGAGTTGATACAAATGATATAAAAGGAATAGGGGCAGAAGTAATAGCAAAAAACTTCCCAAATATGAAAACACAATCAAACATTCAGGTAACTGAAGCATACAGAACCCCAAATAACATCAACTTGAATAAAAACACACCCAGACATATAATAGTCAAGATTCCAGAAATCCAGCAGAAGAATAGAATACTAAAAGCTGCTAGAGAAAAGAAGCAGATCACATTTAAAGGAAAACCCATCAGAATAATGGCAGATTTCTCATCACAAACCATGAAGTCAAGAAGAGCATAGACCAGAGTGCTTCAAGTCCTCCATGAAAACAAATTTCAGCCCAGACTGCTATACCCAGCAAAACTCTCTTTCCAGTATGAGGGAGAAGTGAAATACTTCCATAACAAGGAACAACTGAAGAATTTCATGACATCAAAGCAAACCCTACACAGTATACTAAAGAATATTTAGAGAGGGACCAAAATGACTCAATCCCAAGAAATGAGAGTAGAAATATCCCACCAAATAGGGTACTCAAATAAACACAGGAGAAAAAGGGGTAAACAGTAAATAAAAGTCATGTCTATTATAAGTCAACGCATTTCGATTATAACCATCAATGTAAATGGACTCAATTCTCTAATTAAAAGAAATAGACTGGCAGAGTGGATAAAGATGCAAAATTCGGAGCTGGGGAGATGGCTCTGAGGCACAAGTGCCTGCTGGGCAAGTGCAAGGTCGTGAGTTTGAACCCCAGTCCCACAAAAAAAAAAAAAAAAAAAAAAATGCAAAATCCAACAATATGCTGTATACAAAAAACACTTAACTCACAAAGAAGCTCATAGGCTGAAAGTTAAAGGGTGGAAAATAATACTGAATGCCCCAACACCTCAAAGAAAACAGGGGTAGCAATTCTGTTTGCAGACAGTCTAAACTTCAACCCAAGATTGATCAAACAAAATAAAGAAGGCCACTACATACTCGTTAGGGGAAAATTCAAGATGAAGAGGTAACACTAATAAATACGTATGCACCCAACACGGGAGCAGCAAATTATATAAGACAAACCTTAATGGACGTGAAAAACCTAATATCCAATACCACAATCTTAACAGGAGACCTCAACACCCCCTTATCCGAAAAAAATAGATCAAGAAGACCAAAACTTAGCAAAGAAATAGCAGAACTGAACCAGAACTTGGAACAACTGGACTTAGTGGACATAGACAGAGTGTTCCACCCAACCACTTCTGAACACACATATTTTTCAGCTTCACATGGGACATTTTCTAAAATAGACCACACATTAGTACATAGGTGATGCTTAAGTATATGCGAGAAAACAGAAATTATGCCATGCATATTATCTGACCACAATGCAATGAAACTGTAAATAAATGACAAAAGAAACTACAAGAACTCCAGAAATACATGGAAATTAAACAACACTCTTCTCAGCAACCAGTGGGTTACAAATGAAATTAAACAAGAAATTAAACAATATCTACAATTTAATGAAAATTCAAACACAACCTACCGGAATTTATGGGACACAATGAAAGCAGTTCTTAGAGGGAAATGTATAGCTCTGAACTCACACATTAAGAAAACAAAATGGGAGCACATAAATACTCTCATGGAGCACCTAAACCAACTAGAAATGGAAGAGCAAACGAAATCCAAAGCCCAAAGATGGGGGAAATTATAAAGATTAGAGCAGAAAATAATTCAATTGAGACAAGGAAAACAATACAAAGAACTAATGAAGCAAAAAGCTGGTTCTTTGAAAAATTAAATAAAATTGATAAACCCCTAGCTAACCTCATCAAAAAGAGGAAAGAAAGGACTCCAATTCAAGCAGTGAGGAACAAAAAGGGTGAAATTACTACAGACCCAGCAGAGATTCAGAGGATCATAAATAGCTACTTTGAGAAGCTTTACTCTCACAGAATTGAAGACACAGAAGACATGGACAGATTCCTAGAAAAGTACAAGCTACTCAAACTGAATCAAGAAGATATTATAATTCTCAATAACCCAATAACAGCCAATGAAATACAAAATGTAATAAAAAACCTACCGACAAAGAAAAGTCCGGGACCTGATGGATTCACCACCGAATCCCACAAGAAGTTTATAGAACATATAATCCCAACACTCCTGAAACTCTTCAATGAAACCAAAAAGGAAGCAATCCTTCCAAAATCATTCCTAAAGGCAAGTATTACACTGATACTGAAACCAGAAAGAGATGCAACTAGAAAAGAAAACTATAGGCCAATTTCTATCATGAACATAGATGCAAAAATCCTCAAAAAAAAAAAAACACTTGCCAGTAGAATGCAACAAGTAATCAAGAAGATTGTACACCATGACCAGGTAGGATTCATCCAAGGGGTGCAAGGATGGTTCAATATACGCAAAGCTATAAATGCAATACACTATATCAATAGAGCCAAAGCCAAAAATCACATGATCATCTCAATTAATGCTGAAAAGGCCTTTGACAAAGTGCAACACTCATTCATGTTCAAAGTCCTACAGAAAATTGGAATAGAGGGCCTCTACCTCAACCGAAAAAAGCCATCTATGACAACCCAATAGCTAGCATAATTCTAAATGGGAAAAAACTGAAGTCTTTTACTCTCAAATCTGGTACAAGACAAGGATGTCCCCTATCACCACTCCTATTCAATATAGTTCTGAAATAATTAGCTATAGCCATTAGACAAGAAAGAGAAATAAAAGAAATAAGAATAAGTAACGAAGAAGTAAAACTATCACTATTGGCAGATGACATGATAATCTACTTGGAAGACCCCAAAAACTCCACCAAGAAGCTACTAGAACTAATACACAAATTTAGTAGTATAGAAGGTTACAAAGTCAACACACAAAACTCTATAGCATTCCTCTACACAGATTACAAACACACCGAGAGAGAAATTAGAGAAACAGTACTTTTTATGATAGCACCAAAGAAAATGAAATACTTAGGCATTAACCTAACTAAGGAAGTAAAAGACTTTTTCAATGAAAACTATAGTACTCTGAAAAGAGAGATCCTAGAGGGTCTGAGAAAATGGAAAGATATTCCCTGTTCCTGGATAGGAAGAACAAACATTGTGAAGATGGCCATCCTCCCTAAATTTTTATACAGATTTAATGCAATTCATATCCAAATACCATCAACATACCTCACAGACCTGGAGGAACAAAGACAATTCTGGGCAACAAGCATAGGACAGGAGGCATTACAATTCCTGACCCAAAGTTATACTACAAAGCTACAGTAATAAAATCGGCATGGTACTGGCAAAAGAATAGACCTGAGGATCAGCGGAATAGATTAGAAGATGCAGAAGCAAATACAAACACACTCAGCCACCTTATTTTTGACAAAGGGGCCAAACACGCTTACTGGAAGAAAGATGGCCTCTTTAACAAATGGTGCCGGAAAAACTGGCTCTCTACATGCCAAAAACTAAAACTTGAGCTAGTCTATCACCATGCACTAAACTAAAGTCAAAATGGATTAAAGATATAAATACTAAAAGAGAAACATTAAATCTCCTGGAAGAGAAAGTGGGAGAAAATCTTGAAGACATAGAAGTAGGCAAAAACTTCATGGACAGAAAGCATCAACAAATGGGACCTCCTCCACCTAAGAAGTTTTTGCACGTCAAAAGAAATTATCAAAGGAGTGAAAAGACAACCCACAAATTTTGAAGAGATTTTTAACTAATAAATATTCAGACAAAGGTCTTCTATCTAGAAATGGGCATCTGAGATGAACACAAAATTCTCAGAGAAAGAAATTCAACAAGCCTATAAGTACATGAAGAAATGCTCCACATTGCTAGCCATTCATGAAATGTAAATTAAAACAACACTTAGATACCATCTCACCCCAGAAAGAATGGCTATCATAAAGAAATCAACCAACAACAAATGTTGGAGAGGGTATGGGGAAAAAGGAGCCCTTCTCCACTGCTGGTGGGAATGAAGATTGGTACAACCACTATGGAAAGCGGTGTGGAGGATCCTTAAACAACTAGAACTGGAAATTTCTTTTTTTTTTTTTTTAGTTTCAATTTTTTATTGTTTAAATTTAACAATGGTTATGTTACATATTTTCATCATCAGATCAGTTTAGATTAATACATATAGGTATATAAGATAGATCAAACAATTAAACATTAACCTTTCTAAATCAGCATTACTTTTTTTTTCTTTTCCCCTTTCTTTTCTTTTAAAGTTGACATATTGCATATTGTCCTCACAATCATTGTACAGAGTACAGTGTGTGAGCATGACCCACCTCCCTATTGATGTGGCTTAGAAAAAAAAAGGGAAAAGAATATACCTCTCTTTGGGCTAAGAGGAAGCAGATACATACACAGTCAAATGTTCTGCAATTGCAGTGGGCCACCAGCGAAGCCTGCGATGCTGGAGGCCACTGAATCTAAGCCCCCTAAAGCTCATCTCACCAAGCCAGCTCCGCGCCTCATGCACTGCAATTAAGGATTTTTTTTTCTTTTTCTTGCTGGGTGGTCAAGGGCAAGTCGAAGCAAGACCTGTATAACAAAACATTCTTTTTTTTTTTTTTTTTTTTTTTTTTGTATCTTCCAGGGTCAAATCCCCTCAAGATTAAGTTTGAGACCATAGACAGTACTTTGTAGGACTGTCGTTAGTGTCAGCCTTTGGGACGAGTCACGGCCATTGCTTGGCCATTTTTCTTAGAACTGGAAATTTCATTCAATCCAGCTATCCCCCTACCGGGAATTTTCCAAGAGGAACTAAAGACATCATACCATAGCGATATCTGTACACCTATGTTTATAGCAGCCCAATTTATAATATCCCAATCTTGGAAACAACCAAAATGCCTATCTTTTGAAGAATGGCTGAAAAAGATGTGGTATTTTCATAAAATAGAATATTACTGAACTATAAAGAATGATAAACTGGAAGACTTCATATATAAATGGATGTACATTGGATATATATTCATAAGTGAAATAAACCAGACCTACATGTGTAAATATCATATAGTCTCCCTGTGTAAGAACTCTAAAGAAGAAATAAAAATGGAAGGGCATAACACAGCTGAATGGCAATCAAAGACTTAAGGATTAAACAACGAAGTGACTGGAAGCAGAAAAGAGGGGAAGCATAGCAGGAACAAATCCATGCACTTATGTACACAGGAGGAATCAGATATTGTTCCTAAGAACATTTAAAAGATTTTTCATGCTTGGGATACCTGTCATTATGGTCTTTTAGAGGTGTAACAAAAAAAGAGGGGTGTTGATTACGAATCGGCTTAAATCAACAACCTCCAACACTGCCAGTTTCACTGGTAATCCAAGGCAAATAAGGAACATTGGACTGTGCATACAGCTACTTCCTCTCAGCTCAAAGAGAAGAATTTTTTTCTTTTTTCTTTCTTTCTTTTTTCTCTCTTTATCTTTTTCTTTTTCCTTCTTTTCTCTTTCCTTACCAATATTGATCAGGAAATTTTTCATGTCTGCACCCTGTTCTGTGTAACTATTATGAAGACAACACTGTGTAATGTGTCTATTGCGAATGTACTACAAACGTGTTTTGAAACTGTCTTATTGTTATTTCTTATTTAAAATGATAAAATGTAAATAAATGAAAGAAAGAAAGAACGAAAGAAAGAAAGAAAGGATACAAGAGCATGACAAATACCTGATTTGCTCTGCTGGTAGATTGGAGGTAGCAGCCAAGACAAGTAGTGCCACCTACTGGTCAGCAACGGTAAAACAATGAGAACTTGCCCTTGAATGTCATTTGTGCTGGACCAGACCAGGAGATTCATTTGTAAGTGTAGAGACCACCTTTCAATCAGGGAAAGCATTAGACCACCACTTTCTGGAACAAGTGAATTCATCTTAGAGTCAAAGTGACAAGTGAAGTTTTGCAACAAGGTTAAAAAGGGTAAACATAGCCAGGCGTGGTGGCGCACGCCTGTCATCCCAGCACTTGGAAGGCTGAGGCAGGAGGATCAGTGTGAATTCGAGACCAGTCTGGGCTACAAAAGTGAGCCTAAGGCCAGCCTGGACTGCATAGCGAGACCTTGTCTCAAAAAGACCAAAAAAAAAGGATAAACATAAACATAACCGTACTCCAGAGAAAGTTCAGAATGGTCACTCTTGACAGTGTCACTCTTTTTATTCACTCTCCTACTTCAGAATTTCCTACATTTCTTAAATTGAAATTCAATAAGTGAATATTTTGTCCTCTGAGAAAAAAATATGATTAATTTGTTTTAATCAACATGATTAAAGGTAGTCTTACTTCATTTTTAATACTAAGGGAAGGCTTAGAAATACTCCCTGCTAATTAACTCACAGGTTAATATAATGAAATTGGCTAATTTATATACAGGAAAAATTGAGAACAGAATATATTAAAGGAATTTATAATCATCTCTACAAACTTACCCCTCTGGCCTACAAATTAGAGTTTTAGTCTAGAAATGGGTCTTGTGGAGCAATATCACTTCCCAATTCATTCTTCACAAATTAAGTATCTGTGAGTTTTTAAAGCAGTCAATAATAAAAATCCACAGTTCAAGGAACCTCAAATGCTAACACCATCCTCAAACAGTAAGGCACTTGATATACACTGGTTCTTTTTAAGACTTTCTCTCTCACACTAGTCAAACAAAAAGCCAACTGGGGTCAGGGAGAATAGCTCAGCAACTTAAGTGCCTGCTTGGTAAGCACAAGGTCTTCAGTTCAATCCCTGGTACAAAAAAAAAAATGATCACATCAATTATCCTTGCTAGTTTTTTGAGGCATAAACTAAACAACAAGTCCAGAAAGCAAAATATCCACAGCCTGATCCGAATCAATTAAACCAGGAGACCACTTTAACTGGAGGGTGCTCTGACAGATTTCTAAGGGCAGTCTTCAGTCTTCATTCTCCAAGAAATATCCAGGACCTTTCTGCTCTTAATCTTATTTTATGTCACTCTAGCAAGAATTTATTAACCCAGTGACTACAGTTAGCATTAAAGAAAACAAAATTATTAGTTGTTGTAATTTTTCTGACCTGAAAGCCACTAAAACCCTTCAGTTTGTGTTTCCTTCCCACAATGGATCACTTAACCACTTCCCTCTGCATCTCAGCCTGACTTCTGAAAGCTGTCTCCTCACACAGGCAAAAGAGAATAGTTATTGAATCCATAACCTTCCTCTTGGGGTTTCTATCCCCTGCATAAGTTTCTTTGCTTGAGGGATAGTACATTTTACATTTTTATGGCCAAATATTAACCAACTTAACTTGGGTGAGGGCTCAGGATTTAAACTCAACACTCAGTTCAAACTCTGTCTTTGCCACTAACCCAGTATGTGTCCTACAGCAATTGATTTAATCCCTACAGCCCTGTTTCTTCCTCCTGAAGGTGGGAGTGATCATTGCTTATGCTGAGAGTTGCTAAAGATTAGGGGAAAGTGGTCCTTTCCTGCAGCTGGCTTACACAGTAAGCACACAGGTATGCACTGACCTTCCTCATCAATAATTTCTTTTTTAGAGTTTAGTATGCACCAGGGTCCTGCTAAGTGTTGGAAAGGCAAAGGTGAGAAATACAGAGAGATCCCATCCCCCAGAAGTGGATATTCAAGTAAAAATAATGTAGAATAAAAGCATCCTCATAAACTATGCAAATATTGATATCTTACAAAGGAAACAACTTCAGAGAACAGGAAACAAAAAACTTCAGACATGTTCCTCCAAAGAAGTGGTACTTTAAACTCATAGCTGAAAGGTGACAAGGACCAGGCAAATAAGAAAAAGAGTTCCAAGGTAGAGGGAATGGCCAGTGACAAATCTCTGAGAAAAAGTAAGAGTTTAGAAGTGAAAGAAGAGTCAGCTGAACCAGAGCACAGAGCTGGGCTTGTGAGGCAGTGAGGGGGGCCTGGGTCTGGAGGGCTTCATGAAGGGTCTGGAGGGGAGTAATAGATCTCACCAACGTGGGACGGGAAGCGTCACTCATCATTATCCAGGCCAGGGGCCTCCCACTAGTGCTCAGCAGCCTCCTCAAGCAGAGAGGCAGTGATATCACCCACCCTCCCACCAGGTGTTCCCAGGGATGAATCTTTTTCAAAGCTCTAGGCACGTGAGGCTGTCACCGAGAAAGCATCAGCCAAAACGGTCAGGGCTGAGGGGCAACCCTCCCACTGGTCAGCAACAGCCAAGACTTCTAACAAAATCCTTGACTGACCTCAATGATGGGAACACACAGGAACTGAGACCCACTCATGCTGGGGGTGCAGGACGACCGTGGTCAGTACGTCCGACCTTCCCTTCCCGGCCTGTCAAGGCTCAGGATAGGGTAGCTGTAAACACTCGGTTTTTCTGGATGGGCCTGGGAAGATGTTTCCAGAAGAATTCAGCTTTTGGACTGGTGAGCTGAAGACAGCCACAGTGCGGGTGGACTCACTCAGTCCACAGAGGGCTGAAAGAAGCAGCAGGCCGAGGAAAGGCAAGTCCCCTCTCGCTGCACTATGGACCGCTGTTAGGGTTTCTAGCTAGTTGTCTCCCCAAAGCCTCATGCAGTTATGGCCGTTCTTCTAGACTTTGTGATTAATTCATGATCCCCTGGGATTATGGGTGTGAGTACTGCACCCAGCCTGGAGCAGGCCACCTGAATGCAAGGTAAGGGGACAGACTTGCCGCTGTTACCACCACTCCACTCTTTTGCTCTTGCTCTTTTGCTGTTTTCTGCCACCATGAACTGCTGCCCTCTGCCCTGTGCCACTCTGTCTTAGAGCCGGCTGAGTATGGACTGAAACTTCCACAAGCTGTGAGCTAAGTAAACCTTTCCCTCCTTAATTTTGTGTGTCTAGTATTTTGTGCCAGCAAGGAGAGAAAAGTAACTGAGACGAGCACCATCTCTGCCTATGCCTGGACATCAGTGCGCCTGGCTCCCGGACTTTGAGAATCAGACCA